>JADGIG010000020.1:0-42443 GCA_018985235.1 Sanchytrium tribonematis
AATAAGCTATCTCTCATTGAAAGGCTAATTAGAGTAAGCCGATTACCATATCTTAATCCCAAAATTATTGACGAGCGCGCCAATGAAAAGACTGATGGAAATCAATTGAATTTCTCAATCGAACAACCTTCAAATTATAAAAGAAGGGCCAACCTTAAAACAAATAGATCAGAGAAAAATTTAGAAATAAATGAGACCACGGAGCCATTTATAAATGAAGTCATGTTGGATTCCATGCGATTTATAGACTGTAGACTATCAAATTCAGTAAGATCCTTGATACTATTGCTAAAGGATCATGAACAACTCGGTTTTGCTGACAGTGGATTTCCCATCTTGATCAATCGCAAACAATTAATTGGATTTATTGACGCTAGTGAGCTCAGGTTTGCATTAAAAAATGTCAAGGATTTTGGTTTAGACATCCCATGCTATTTTTTACACGAACAAATTCAGTATCTACATGCACTAGATGGCTCAAATGAGCTTACAAATTTTAACGATTTGACTTCGTTTGTAAATTTTACGCCTCTCACTATATCACCAAGATGTTCAAAAGATTATGTTGTGCAGCTATTTTTAAAACTAGGATTGAAATTTGTCTGTGTCGTTGATATACACGGTAGTTATTTAGGATTTATACATAAGAAGAGAGTTATCTCTTATTTCGATGACACACTTGATTAGTGGAGTATTGTAATTTGACAAGATGTTGTCAGAACAAGCAAGAATAAATTTAGAATATTTATCGCGTTTTAAAATTTGAGCCATTTCATGTCAAGTACCAACCCAACTCAAAAGAATGTAATTGGAAATTACAGGTTGGAGAAAACCATAGGTTCTGGTACATACGGAAAAGTGAAGCTAGCAAAACATGTTACTACAAATGAAAAATTCGCGGTTAAAATCATTGATAAGTCTAACATTTCAACTCAAAAACAAATTGCTCGAATTCAAAGAGAGATACGATTTTTAAAATTGCTTCAACACCCACATATTGTTAAAGTTTATGAGGTCTTTGAGTCCCCAAATCAGATTTTTATTGTGATGGAATATATTCAGGGTGGTGAATTATTTGACTATATTGTAGCGCACAAAAGAATAAAAGAAAAAGAAGCGCGGGTTTTTTACAGAGAAATACTTAGTGCAGTGGACTACTGCCATAAGAATGGTGTCATCCATCGAGATTTAAAACCAGAAAATTTACTCTTGAATGAAAACAAAAATATCAAAATTATCGATTTTGGTTTTGGAAACATATTTTTCCCAGATGGCTTGTTAGATACGTTTTGTGGATCACCATTTTATGCTGCACCAGAAATGATACTGGGAAAGAAGTATGAAGGTCCGGAGGTGGATATGTGGTCCTTGGGAGTTATTCTATTTGCTTTGCTATGTGGCCATCTTCCTTTTGACGATGAAAATATTAAGGAGCTTTACAAAAAAATATCGGCAGGTCAGTACACGATTCCAAACTATATATCAAATGGTATGAATTTTCTAATTTAGAAGCAAAAAGTCTCATATCAAGATTAATAACAGTAGATCCTAAAAAAAGGGCCACTCTTCTAGAAGTTTGTCAACATCCATGGCTTAATGAAGGCTATGATGGACCTCCGGAAAATTTTTTGCCAAAGAGGCCCGTCTTGACTGAATTTTCCCAGCTAGATACTGAAATTCTCACGCGAATGCAAGCATTTGGGCACACTAACGAAGAAATCCAGAAAGCTTTTGAAGCGGACAGAAGTCAAAATAGACCAAACCCAATCCGGTCTACTTACTTTTTGCTTCAAGAAATGATGGAAAAAGAAAAAAGGAAATCAGGAATTGCGGTTCCTAATGCTCAAAGCTCTCTATCGGCACCAGAAGAAAAGAAGACAAATCAATCGACCAGTTTGTACGCAATTAATGAAGACAAGACTACTGCCGTGAAACTATTGGCACCAAGTAATATAGAAAGTTCGAAAAACAACTTCACATCCATGCCCCAAGTAGTAGTAGATAAAGGAAGAAGAGCTTCAGCCTTTGACGGCAAGGTTCAATCAACTCAACATCAGAGATCTGCAACCGATGGTCCAAAGCCTCATGTAGTGGCCGTCTCAACTCAAAATTTATCTCCTGATTATGGCCCCAAATCGGCACCAGCGCAAAATAATTCGTTACAAGTTCCAGTCAGCGAAGAAAAAGGAAGGCGCCACTCTGCTAATCAGATTGATATCGATAGTAGCAACAAAAGCATCAACGAAGATGCGAGTATTAAGTCTCTTGCTAGTTGGTTTTTAAATAATCAAACTACATCTAATAAACTACCAGTAGAGATAATTGCAGAAGCAGTAAAGGTTCTTAAGGAAAGTGGTATTCACTTCGCTATTGATGGGTATTGTATCGAATGTGTCCAGGATGACAAGTTGTCAGAGCAAGACTTTCAGTCTTATCAAACTAAAGATTTGAGACGTGGATCTATCATGGCCATCCCTCCACAAATGTCAAAAAATGCTGTAGTATTCAGAATTGAGGTGGGAAAGGTCCCAAAAATCAATATGCATGGTGTTACCTTTAGAAGAATTAGTGGTGGTGTGTGGAATTATAAAAAAATTTGCAACAAAATCGTACAACAGATGAGTTTATAATAAATAGAAAAATTATGCTTTATTCAAATCTCAATTTAAGGGAATCATCTATATACGACCTTTGTTGGTAAGCCGGGTCAACGCTGTTCTTTGACCTATCTATTTTTTTCAAGTCTTTAATAACAGCTCGTAGTTCTATATTTTCTTTCTCTAGATTTTTGACTCGAATATAAAGCTCTGAATTTTCAATGTAGTTTTCGTCGGTCTGTGTTTCTTTAGATTGCAAAACTTTCAAGAAACTAAAATCATCAGCGATGGAATTCCTGGATTCGGGCTTATTATTCGGCTCAATAAAATTGATAAGTCTAGATGTAGGTCTCTTCTTATTTTCTTTTTTGTCCAAATCTCCAGAATCGGATGTCGAAACATTCTTTATTTTTTCTTTCTAAATTATTTTGAAATACTAATTGTGACACAGTATCACTTTCAGCGGTGTCAATGAATGATTGAGGTCTTTGTGTTGAACTCTGACTTCTTCTCCGACGTTGAAATATTGGTGAGTTGTTATCCTGAACTTTGACATCAGATTGTTTAATTTCTGCATTGGAATTGTTGATAGAGCTAGGTCTGCTAGTCTTTGTTACATTCGATCGAGAATTACGAAGAGTAAATGTCCCTTCCGTTCCCTTCATACTTTCTTCCATTTTTCTTTGTTCTTCCAATTCGTTGTCTTTCTCGTTATATTTATGTTTATTGTCATCTGCTTTAAACGCGCTAATAAATTTATTCATTTTTAAATGTGGCTTTATTGAAAAATGTAATTATATCGGCATGTTTCTGGTAAGGGTTAAACTCTGAATATCTTTCCTGGAAAGAGTTTGAAAGACTTGGGAACCAGCAGGAAAATCTTTAGACTCCTTATTTCTATACTGCCTAACTTCTGCCCAGAGAATTTTATTTCTTTCTCGAAGCTCATCAACTACCTCATTTTGTTTTTGCATTGCCTCATCATATTCTTTAACCTTGGTTGTTAAAGCTTCATTAAGCTTCCATAATTGTCCCACTAATGCATTCGACATGACTAATAGTGTATCTGTTTGACACTCTTTCTCTTCATGCTTTTCAATCTCGTAGCCTTTATAATCCTCCGTTTGTACTTCACCGTCTTTCTTTTCAAAAACAGAATGATCCCACTCGGTCATGGTTTCTGCATCAATAAATTGGCTTCTGTCAATTGCCATAGGTTCGTTTTCAAATAACTCTATTATTTTCTGGCTAGTTATGATTTCTTCACTTACGCTTGTGGGAGAATGGTCATTTTCTTTTAAATTACCTGATACAAACTTTATATTTTCAAGCCGTGGTTGGACCAAACTGTCAGTTAAATAGCTCAGTTTTTTAAGAAATTGATCTGCAAAGTCATTTTCAAGAGTAGAGTTATCGTCATTCTCGGCTTGAGTGCGATTTTGTGCCAAATTATTCAGTTCATCGATAATTAAGACTATATCTGTATCAATCTTTGATTGGAGTATTGTTTTGGTTCTAGAAATGCGATTTGTGGATTCCTGATTACTAACACGCGTCTCTGTTGTGGTTGCATCGACTAAAATAGCTGTCGTAGGCTGACTCAAGACTTCCAAATTTTGCAAGGAATGTGATGAAATAGTTGGAGAGGTTTTGATTTCGTCAATTAATCTCATATTAAAGTGGGGCTGAATGTGCGTTTTCTTTTGGTTTCGTTCATTCTTCTTCGGGACCAAAGACAACCTCTTTGATGGGTCTTCATTTTTCTTTCTCGAGGTAGTCATTTTCGAAAATAGAGAGCTGCTTTCTTTATCGATGCCCTTCTCCAATGATTTTTGTGTGCTATTCAAGTTGTCACGTAAAGATTTATTCATTGTTATTTTTAATGGGTAATATTTTAAAAGCCATGAAAATTTTATTGAGATTGATCAACACTGGTGCTTCTGGTCATATTGATAGTCTCTAGATCTCTCGAAAGTCTTGTGACGGAAAGTGCGAGGCGCTTATTTTCTTGTTTGTAATAGTCGCATTGAATTCGCATATCTCTCAATTGTTTGATTAGCTCGTTGTTCATTTCCTCCAATTTCGATTCTCTAGTAGATTTGCCAGCCTTAAATTCGAATTCCAGGCTTTCAGCTATATTATTCACAGAAACGAAGTCTGGTGACTTATTTCCTAATTTATCGGGATTTCTCATTAGTACATCGGTAATTGAATTCATAGAGTGGTACTGAGGTTTGATAACTTGTTCCGCAGGTCTAAAGATATTATCAGTGTTGGCCGAAACAATTTTTGCTGAGTCTGGAATTTTAGCCTCAGGGACCCGCCGATATTGATCCATAGCGGATTGCGGCTGTAAACTCAGATTTGAAACCGACCTTATTTTTGTAGTAGAATTCACGCTCATAGACAAATTTGGAGCTGAGAAATATGGCATGTCCAATACAACGTCCGACGATTCCAAGTCAGAATTTTGAACTTTTAAATTTTTAATATTACGAGGGAGATATGGTTGAAACCCGGGTCCGGCGACCTCATGCAATGAAATGGAGTAAATTGGGTTGGAAATTTTCGAGCTTTTATACTCATCAATTTCCATATATTCACTTTTAGAAATTTTTTCAACAAATTTTCTAATAAGCGGTTTTTTCCGTTGTATCTTAGACGGCTTTTTAGAAATACTGACATATCGTTTCATTAATCTGAATTTTTTTCCACAAGCATAATCATTAGCTCTCAACTCTTCAAATGAATATTTGTTGTATCCAGAACAACCAGTTATCGATTGAAGATTTCCATCTTCGAAGTGGACCGATTGAAAAGTTCCCGTTTGTAACATTCGTGAATCTACAAGATGGCTTTTCTGTGGAAACAATAAGAAAAAAATAAAATATAAAAAGATAGAGTCAAACCTGAGATCGAATGCATATTCTTCAGCATCAGTATATTAATAAATGTCTTTTTGATTCGATTTAATTTGAAAAACACGTCTATCTCCATACATAAATGAGAGGTTATTCCAAGAGCACTCTGAGTTTATCACAACACCTGAATTCATTGATAATATTTTGCCTAGTCTATCTGAAGCCCAGAGAAGCCAATATCACGGTAGCTCTTACGGTGTTTATGGTGAAATGAGATACGTATTAGGTTTAAATCTGCAAAATCATTCTTTCAGCTGTGATAAATATTATATACATGAAGCACTTAATTCTGATAACATGTAAATATGAAGGAGGTTCCTTAATAAGAATCGAACATGAAGCCTTGTATTTTTGTGCTTTATTAATAAATTTGTCCTGCAAAAATCACTCCGTGTTACAAATGGTCTCCCACGTTATTCAAATCTATCTAGCTTTAATACATCTTGCTATCCTCTTTCTATTGTTCGATCTTCATCACGTTTTCTACCCTATTGATATTAATCTAACTCGAGTTGGAAGACTATTTGATGCTAGCATTTTTTCGAAAGAATCATTGTTAGCTACTTCAAAATTGCATTCTCAAAGCAATTGGCCAAAATACATACATACTACTAGGCCTTTATGGAGCTCTATCGATGAAATCGTGCTGCATAAACACCCTGAGTACTTTATTCAAAAACACTATCCACATTTGTTTCATCTTTACAACCATGCTAGTAAACAACTGCAAGAGCCTATTGCAAATATATTGTACACAATGCATTTTGGAGGTCTTTATTATATTAATATATCTTCAATATCTGAGCATGACAAAATCTCTCGCTTTAAAGTCAATTCATTGCATTCTCCAATTATAATTTACACAATTAATCGAAAATTGACCGCAATTTTAAGCAGACCAGATGAATCATTCTGGAAATTTGTAGTGCAATTGGTGAATATGAGAGTTCCTGTCTGGAAATATCAGAATTTAGATTTTCTTGTTGGTGGTAGCATGATCAGAGACGCTGTAAGGTTATACGAAGAAAATGGCGGATACATTGAATGGGTTCATATATAATAAATCTTTGATTAACAACTATCCAACTGACCTTCACGACTTGAATTATCATCAGGTATCTCCAATATAAAATTTGGTCTAACTCTTTCTACACATATTGAGCGGTATGGATTTTTATCTATAGAATAAGAGTACAAATCCAAAGATTCTGCAATAAAATGTAGCGCCTTTCGCTTAATTTTCGACATTGGTTTGTATCGCAGGACTTCGATTAAATCGTTTTCATATTTAAACTTCAGCATTTCGTTTAAATTTTCATCAACAAAACTTTTTGAGATTTCAAGTGATACTGCTGGTGGAAATACATTATCTCTAAGATATTCAAAATTTATCAATTCATCTTTTTTGGAAAACAAAGTTATGCAATAACCAAGAGAGGTTAATCTTTGGAATAGTTCGCAACAATAAGGCTTCGAAAGAGTGATGTGGGAATTAGAATTTCTCCATTCAGTAGATACAGGATCAAAATTCAATTTCATAGATGTTATTAAAGGTATCAGATTTTTACAAGAAACTGTCACGCTTAATGGATGTCCCTCACAAGAAATTGAGGATCTGATCTCAATTGATTTTCCACACGTTGGACATTCAGACTCATCATCCGCATGACAAATGGATGTGCACAAATGTCCACAAACTTGTGGCTTTAAACAATCTTGAGAGCATTTAACAGAGAGATGTTGGTGACAAATTTCTTTACAATAATGAGATCCGCAGCTCATTTCCTTTTGACAAATATTGCCACAACTTGGAAATACTTCTGCCTGGACTTGATAACAAGGTACGCTGGGAATATAACACAACCCGCAACTGCACTTGCTGTCGGTCAAGTGTGAACAAGGAGGGCAGTCTCCGACAGAATGGCATTTATGTGGAAGCCTTGAATGTCCACATTTGTTCGGTTTTATACAGTCAAATTCACAAATGGGAGGTAAACTAGTTCCACATAAAAGAGGAGGAGTCAAAGTTGTTCTACCGCAAGCGCATTGAAGAAGAGACTCATCCCATAAATCATAAATTTCCATGCAAGAAGGACAACTTCCTGAATGACACGGAAGATGACAGTAATGATTCAAGCATTTTAATCTTTTGGAGCATAGCCTTTCGCAATTATGATATTCGCTCACATTTTTGATTTTGAAACTTAAAAATTCGTCTACGTATAAGACATCGACCGGTAAATTTTTTTTAAATTTCAGATTTGTGTCATACAATTGCTTAAATCTTTCTTTTATCCCATGCATATTCCCAAGACAGCATATCTTCTCGCATCGATGTTGATTGCATTCAAGTAAACTATCACAAGAATATTCACATCTTAATTCTTTCGCGGAGCAGTTCATTATTTTAGTTATTCTTCCACAAAGGCATGCCATTGACTTTGTTTTAGAGCAGGGTCCACAAGGATCTAGATGACATATTTTTTCACAACGATGGCCACATTTTAAGGGCTTTGAACAAGTTCGAGAGCAGCACAAAATAGGATCCTTGCAAGTTGTACGGTCTAATATTGTTTTACCACAAGGGCAATTTCGAACTTTATTTGGGTCGAATGGGCACAAAACTGGGTGTTCAATGGGGGAATGACAGTTATCTTCACATTCATGATTGTTACATAAAAATTTAAATCTGCATTTTTCTTGAATTTGTTGCATTTCAGATTCACAAAAATCTTTGCATAAAGATCCCATCAAAAAGGAATCTTTGGGTATAAGGGTTGCTCGTAAAAGGGAATACCCATTTAAATTTTCTTTTTTTACCAATTCATAGTTCGATGAGCAATTAATTTTCTTTTTAAACGTAAGACACCGGCAGTATACTTCGACAATTTGGTCACATTGCTTGCATGAGCCTTCATGGCAGAGATCAGTGCATTCATGATGTGAGCAAGAAAGGCCTTTGTTGCATTGTTTTCGACATGTAAACGTTTTAGTTTCATGACATAATATATTAGAGACAGACAATTTTCCACAATAACATGTTCGCGGTTCTGTAAGTATAATATCACATGGTGGACATCTGCCAGGATGGCACCTAACTGGGCATTTATGCCCACATGGAAGAAATCTTTGACAAGTATTGTTACAACTTTGACCGCTTCCTTTTCCGCAAAAACAGCTCAAAGAGAGTTGCACATATGTCTGATTACATTTCGGGCAGCACCATTCTGCTTTGTCTTTTGTCCATAATTTTATACATTTGAAGTGAAAGATTGAGAAACAGCATTCACTGCAATGCCAAATTTTTTGATTGCGATATATTTTATCACAGCAAATTGAACATTCATACTTATTGTACCTAAGCTGTTTACGAAGTGGTTCCATCATTTTGTTTCAAATTCTCCATCATCTTTGCAATATTTGCCGTATCTAATCAGAATTTTGTTCATACAAGTTCTACAATCAGCATCATAACACTAGTGAATCAAGGATTTGTAAATAAGTCTGGAGTTCATATTAAAAGTTGATTTACTGGCAGCAGAATAATCTCAAAAAAATGTTAGGTTTCTTCTTTGGTATTACTTTAGGCTGACGAGATGACATTCTCGGGGATGGGTCAGCTGATCGATAAGGCTGATTAGTTTTCCTCTCTCGTCTCATATTGGCATTGGTTGAACTTCCATCCCTCTTTTTTTCTAAATTTCTTGACCTTGAGCTCGATCGCTCTCTTTGTCTCTCTTTATGCTTTCTTATAGAATCGGTGGTGTGGCCTTTATGATTTCTTGAAGTTTTACTTCTACCAGATCGCTCACCTTTGTTTCTGCGCTTTCTGCTACTTCTCGATGATGAATTGCTGCTTTGCAATTCATCATTTGTGACTTTCTTTTTCGCAAAATCAGGAACATGCCCGTGCTTTTCCTGATAGTATCTTTCCAAAGCATCATCAACTTCTTCCTCTTCGTTTGGCGCAAAATATCCATTGACTTGTTTGGTGACATGTTCAACATTCTCGCTCACCCATTCTCCCCAAGTAGCCATTGTTCAAAAACTACTTGAGTGCGCTTTTTTAACAAATTAATTTGTAAATGATTGGCTAGAAATTCGTCTCAAGCAAAAAAATTATTGAGGGTCTAACGTCAATTATCTTAGTCATGTTTTGTAAACATGCCGGATGCAAAAGAATGGCTTCAGTTTCAAATGAGTATTGCGGATCACACATCCCACATCATCAAGATACACATGATAAAACCTATTGCAATTTTTGCAAAACTTACATTCAAAAAAAAAAGTCAAGAAAGCATCCTTATGTATGCCCTCTTAGGCCAATTGTAAAATCCTATGTTCTAGAAAATATCAATGTCCCTCCAAATAATTACAATTCTGACAAACAGGTGCAAAATGTTGATATAAGTCTAAGAGATCTCACTTCATTAAAATTTTATAACGTTGAAGTGGAGTTCGAAATATTTGAAGAAATTGAATCCGGAATAAAATACGCGGAATTTAAGAGCAATACTCAAGAAATACGGCTCGCTCAAATCGTTAGAAAATTAGTTGAAAAATTAGATATAAGCAATTTCTGCGTGATTGATTTTGGTAGTGGTAAAGCCGAATTGCTTCATCACATACGACTTGAGCTACACCAATACTCAAATCTAACTTTTGTGGCAGTCGACAAGCAAAGTTTTAAATTTAAGTTTGACCGATTGTTCAAATTTAACACTATTGATGGTAATTTCAAACTGGATCTTATGCCATGTAAATTTATGCGTCTCAAATGTGATCTAAAGGATTTATTTATTTCAAATATTACCGAATTTAAAAAAATGCCAATACTGGGTAGTTGCAAACATCTATGTGGCGAAGCGACTGATTTTTCAATTAATATGCTTTTAAATAATAGTTGCAAGGCATTTATTTTTGCTCCATGTTGTCATCACAGATGCAGAATTGACTCGTTACTATATGACGACGATGATTTGCCACTACAATCTCTTCAGAATTTTTCCAAGGCTAATCCTCATTATAATTTAGATGCCGATCCAAAAATTGCATTTAGGCAAATATTCTCAAGTTTGACAAAATTATCAAGCTGGGCAACATTATGCCCAGCTGCTGATAATTCTGATAAAATTGCTTCTGGCAATGATGCAAAGCTATTTATTGACTGGCTCAGAGGCCGGTATATTGAACGAAGGGGGTTTAAAGTTCAACATGCAATTTATTGCAATAAGACAGTTACTCCGGAAAATCGGGTAATGATTTGTTACAAATGAAATGTTTGCGCCATAGAATCGTTTATGTTATGTAGTAGCATTAATTAATTTTTCATACGATTTCATTAATATCACTTTTACTCCAATCAAATGAGTTTTCAACATTTTATAATAAAAAATTTGCTTCAAAAGCAGTTGCACAATGATCAACCGTACATATTTAACGGCATTTTGTCTTTGTAGCTTAGGTCTGTTATTTGTATTAATTGGCCAATGCTTAACAATTAGCATTCTTGGCTCATTTGGAATTTGGATAACAATTGTTAATATTGCATATATTGGATTTTTGGCGCGAGTATTGATGTCGGGTGGGCTCAATGATCACAAAACAATCGCGATGATTGTTCATACATACTGTTTGTCCGGAATGACTTTTACGTCAACAATAGGACTAGATGTTGGCGGAGTAGCAATTCTTTCATTGGTGGGGAGCATTCTTGATATAATTGGAATGTGCATTTTAACGTTCTTACTTTTTTCAACCAAATTTAGTAATTTGCCCTTAATCACCAAGCCAGATTCAAATTTGGTAAGAAACAGAGATACGAACTTAACCGAATTTACTGACTATTCTGAAGAACCGGGAATTTCCCCCAGAGACTCATATTTTGGCGAAGAAAGGGCGGTTGCGAAATACGGATATGATGCAAATCCTTCAGATAATACAGAGTTAAGTTTTTCAAAAGGCGAAACTTTGTTTGTCGAAGTCACCGATAAAAATTGGTGGGCAGCTACTAATAACGGAGGCAAAAAAGGCATAGTTCCCGCAAACTACATGATTTTAAAAAAGTAAATTTATTGTTCCATTAACTTTATACCGCGCAATTCATTTTGCACAAAATCACCTGTAATTATTGGAGGGTAGTTCGGATTTTCACCGATTACAGGCTTCAGGGTAGTGTCCGGATGCGCATGCAAAAATACAGTGGAAGAAGCTCGCCACAACGAGGTGCCACAAATTCTAGCCTTGTCTCTTTTAGCTATGGCACTATTGTCCGCAACAACTTCGTGATATCCAGCCACCACTTTGCCGCCTGTCACATATTCTAGCTGTTTTCCTGCCTGGATCAAAATTGTGCCACCTGGAATTTTAACAGGTATTTTTTTGCCAGTATTGCGAGCCCAAATATACAAACCAGGAAATCTTGCTTTGCCGTGCAAGGTAAGAAAATTAAGGTCGTAGTGAAAAGCAGCAAGTACATCACCTTCTTTAACATTTAACAAGTCACACCCAGTTGGTGCCAACAAATGTGGTCCTCCAGAGGTATATCTAGTAAATGTATCTTTTTGATGACCAAATCCGATGGCTGCCATTTCGCAAATAGTCATGCCTAAATCTGCGAGCAAACCACCCCATCTGTTCATTTTGTCTTCCCAATCTGATTTTAAAAGTTCTGGAATGACTGGATTCGCCGTTAGAGAAGAGTA
Organism: Sanchytrium tribonematis; assembly: GCA_018985235.1. Classification (NCBI taxonomy): domain Eukaryota; kingdom Fungi; phylum Sanchytriomycota; class Sanchytriomycetes; order Sanchytriales; family Sanchytriaceae; genus Sanchytrium; species Sanchytrium tribonematis. The sequence continues at coordinate 12,223 of JADGIG010000020.1, forward strand.
TTTCGCCGATAGGCAGTCACCAATTCTCCAAAAAAATCTCCACTTCGGATCAGGACCGTTCCATGCAGAAGGCTTGTCCTCTAGAGAATCTATTACCTTCTGACAATTTTGGTCGAAAGAGCACTTTGGATCCTCTGTGAATCCAGGTGTGGCACCAACCTGATAGCCAAATTCTTTTCTAACGTCTTTTAGTCTCTCATCGCAGGGTAATTCAAAATAATCCGTCATCAAGTCCAAGAATGCCTCATTATCTTTGAAAGTGATCCTTGGATCTCGTACTAAGCAAGCTCCATACTGCTCCAACGCAGATGAAATAATGAAACAGCTTTCATCATCATCAGAGTTCAACAAATATTGAGAAATGTCGACTACCGGTAAATCCATAGAAGATATCAATTTGACGCGATGTCTCCTTTAAATATTTCGAAAGTTGCGTGATTTGCCGCTTTATCAACATCATCATTTGTATTATTTTATTGACTTTTTTTTGGGCTTGAGCTATCTTTTCGGTCGCCTTGCTTAGCTTCTGCTTCTTCTTTCGCTCTCAATTCAGCGATTTCAGATTTTGTCAAAAAACGACCACCGGGACCTAAATAAAATAAAACAACCTCTCATTCTACTCATTGCGTGTTTGTGTCTACTTTCATGGAGATAAGGTTTCCTGGCCTTAGGGTATTTTGCCTCCATTCTAGCTCGTTGGTCTCGTCTTTTAAGAATTCTATGATACTGCTTAGCATTAACGTACAATGGATCACTAAATCCCATTTCCTCTTGCGGTTGATTAAACATTGATGTAGGAAACGCGTAATTGTGCTGAGGGTCTGACGATTGTTGAGTCAAATTTTGTTGATTCATGTTTCAAAATGGCTTAAAATTTACAGTTCAAAAATTTATGGACTTCTAACGGTAATCTCTGTAATGATATGCTTCCAATTTGGTGTGCGAAAATAGATACTAAAGGAGTACTAGTTGAAGGCATCATAATATGCATTTATTTTTCCAACAGCTTCTTTGAACCTCTTAGTAGACCTGTTCTTCTTGCAGCGATTAAACCAACTTTCTGACCAGGGCAAGCTTCTCTGCTAATGGTCGAGGCATGACCAATATGTTGATGATTACCACCACCGTGAGGATGATCCACTGGATTCATAGCCACACCTCTAGTTTTAGGCCAACAATTTCTTTTTCTCTTCATTAAATGATGCTTTCTACCTGCCTTTAACATTGGCTTATCGATTCTACCACCACCAGCAACTAAACCAACCATTGCTCTGCAGCGAGAGGAAATAATCTTCTTGGAGCCACTAGGTAGTCTAACTCTACTAGTTCCGTCTTCCGAATGTCCAATAATTTGAGCATAATTACCAGAAGCACGGGCGTATGCACCTCTGTCACCTTCTCGTTCTTCGACGTTACAAATAATGGTACCTTCAGGCATAGAACCGATTGGCAAAATATTTCCAATTGTTAGTTGCGCATTTTTACCAGCATTAATTTTTTGACCTGCGAACATACCTTCAGCCGCAACAATCAATTCGTGGTCCGTCTTGTGCTTGTATGGGTTTCGAAACTTGATTTTTGCAAGTGGCGCACCACGACCAGGATCGTGAAGGATTTCTGTTACTGTACCAGTGATATATCCATTTCTTTCTGTGTAGTCTAATTTTCTTAACTTAGCTGCTCCTTTTCTGTGCTTCACATGGGCAGTAAATATACTACCTCTACCTTTACGTTGGACACGAATTACACGACCCATTTGAAAGTCTTTTAAACAAGAAAGTACCTACTCCAAATCGTGATTGTGACCAATCAAATCCAACTTTTTTGAAACTGATTTCCGAATAGAATTATTAATAACTAAATTTATTTTCACTGACCATCGGCCTTGGATGTAACGTCATAAACTACTGGCAAATCGGCAAAATCGGCCTTATCTAACATTGGTTTCTTAGTTGGCTTGGTATAATCCAATGTGATAAATTGATCAATCATTTGTTGATGTTCTTTTGTAGGAGCAGCCAACGGCTTCTTTGACTTCTTTTTTTGCTTAAGAGGATTCTCTTCTAAAAGCAGCTCCTCTAGCTCATGAGTAGCGTCAAAATTCGGTCTTTTTGACTAAATAAAATTAAATTACATCTGGAACAAATGGAGCAGCGCAACCTTTTTTCGCCATTTCTTCCCAAGGACTTCTTTTCAACCATGGTTCTTGTTTCAGACGCTCAAATCCTGTGCATCCTAATCTCGATTTGACATCTCTATTTATGAACTTCTTAACACAATCAATACATTCCTGGCTAACATGCTGGGTAGCATTGTCCGGAAAATGAAGTGGGTCGTGCAAGATAGCATGGGTAAGAGCATCATTAGTCTTGCCACGAAACGGTCTTTTCCCGAACAAAAATTCGTAAAGCATCACCCCCAGCGACCAATAGTCGACACTACTTCCGTATCCCTGTTTTGCCAGAATTTCCGGTGCCATATAAGCCATCGAACCTGCGATACTTGTTAATAATTTGTTAGGTTTCAAATAGACTGCAATATTAAAATCAGTCAGGTGAGCATGTCCTTTTTCGTCCAATAAAACATTATCAGGCTTTATGTCTCTATGAACAACATTATGACTATGTAAATAATTTAATGCTAAAGCAATTTCTGCAGTATAAAATTGAACAACATCTTCTTTCAAACTCCCTTGGCGATCTATATGAAAACGGATATCGCCTCCCAGCATCAAATCGAGAACCATAAATAGGTTTTCATCATCTTGAAAAGCGAACCTAAGATTCACAACTAAAGGGAACTCCACTTCTTCTAATAATCTTCTTTCTTGTATGATATTATCTACTGCTTTCATCTTTATACACTTGGCTTTGTTAATATATTTTAAAGCATAAAGTTTTTTATCTTTCTTATGTTGAACAACTCGTACTTTACCAAACGCGCCTTAATTAGTGTGAATATACCTTTACCCACGCTTCTCATGAGCTCAAAATGGGATAGTTCTACCTCCCCATCATAATTTTCTTTAGAAGATCCACAGCCCATTTAGCTTGTTTCAAAGAGGGGCAAGTGTTTAAATATTATATGATACGATGATATAATTTCAAGATACATATAAAAGAATTTATTCATAAATGCATCGGTTGTCAAAATTCAACTTTCTCGTCACTTTTGTCTTCCGGTCCAATGAGAGCCTCTAATTCATCTGGCACAGCTTGTTCTTTTGGCAATAACGACAATCCAAGCAGAGGAATGAATAGCAAAAGAGAACGAAGAATTATCAGCTTTTCCAAACCTTCGAATTGGTGAGGTGTAATGTGATATCTGTCTAATAACCAGCTTCCAATAAAAGACCCCACATCCGAAGTGGTATTAATCCAAGACATCATAAAGGCATAAAGAGAATTAGCAATAGGACTTGGGCATACTGTGGCACAATATATCAACAAAGGCATGCCAGAGAGTCGACCTAAGACACTTAATAAAATATTATATATTACCAAAAACCACAGATCTGACATCAGGTAGAGGTTGTATCGCTTAAACTGTATTAGATCTCCTAAAGAAAGCACACTTGTTACTAAATAAGCCATAATTACTTATGGTCGTCCATATAGTGACTTCTCTAATGTTTGCCATGCTCAAATATCTTTGAAATAGCCAACTTCCCAGTGCCATCCCAAAGAATGAAAATGTATCAGCATATCCCAGAATTTGGGCATCCATGCCAATGCTCAGCCTGAAATATGTCATACCCTCGTAGACAGATATTGATGTTGAATTTTGAATAAAGAAAAACAACATCGGATGAAATATCTCAGGGCTAAAAAATGCCGAAAATACTAGCTTCAGTTTTGAATATATTTGTTGAAAGGGTGTTCGTTCGGACTCTACAGATTTGTATAGCAAGGAAATTATCATTACAAAAAACGAACAGGGTATCAACAATTTGATAAAAAAGCTAGTACCATAATTTATAACAACGTATCCTCCACCTAAAGAGCTAATAATCCCTCCAACAGCAAAAGCTATTGTTGTGCTACTTTGTATTTTAGTATTAAATATTCTGGAAGACAAGCTGAGATTTGTCCATTTGATCATTTCGCCACCCATGACAACAGAGGCCATAGCACCTCCCAAATTTAAGGCAAGCATAGATAATGTTAATTGAATTGGATCAATACTATTATAGATTCCAAACAGTCCCAAACATAAAATTAAATTTGATAATATAAGATAGGCTTTTGGCATCGGCTTTAAGTCCATCATCATTCCAAATATCAACTTCATATTCCATGGCTGTTTGGCAATTGTTTTCAGAAGTGTCGCCTGACTAGGATCTAATAAAAACTTATCCCTGAATACTATACTCAGAACAATATTTATATAGTTTCGCAATCCAGCAAAGCAACTGACGAATCCTGTTAGCCAAATGAATGATATTCCTTCCATAGAAATTTAACTGAGCAATGTTTTAGATTTTTATTCAAAAAATTTGATGAAATTGATTTTTAGTGGCTGAATGCAGTCATTTGAAGCAGACGCAAAAAATCTATTTCAAGAGTGGGAAACAAGATCATTTCAATTGACATTAGAAAATAAAAAAAATAATGAAGTTGAACACGAGGAAGTTAATATTTCGGCAGAAATGAGGACACGAAAGTCCTCTATTGCATCAGTTATGTCAAAGATCAAGGTTATAGGAAAATCAAGTACAACATTAAATAGAAATGAGAAGGAAGAGACGAAAAAAAATGGACTAGGCACACTGAGAATGGGCACCCGAAAATCAATAATATCTGACAGTAAATAATGTAAATAGTTTTTAGTTTAGTAAACTAAAATTAGCTTCCCCATTTATTTGCCTCTAATTTACGATATATCATGCCTCTGAGCCTTAACTTGCTTGTAAAGAAAGATTTTTAAATCTGATCAGTAGGTTAAAAAAACACATAACGTGGCCTTTAATCTTAAATATGAAGAATTTTTATTTAGCATCCACCAACTAAAATATTGCGAATATATGCATGCTTTTCCATGTTATTGTTTGGCCGAGTAGACGCAATGCACAAGGGATCTTCAATTCCGTCACAAAAAGTTATATTTTCAGATGTGATCCATATTTCACCGTCGTACTGTCGATACCCTAGTGCCAAACCTGGCAAGAATGGCACTAAATCATTTTCATGCGTGATACGTTTATATATGATATTAGAATTTTTCATAATTTCTGTAAATTCATAATTTCCCACTCTTGGTGACTCAATTGTCAAAAGCTTCACCGCAAGGTTCAGTCTTAAATTTAATTCTAAACTTAATAAGTTAGCTAGACTGCCACCCATTGAATGGCCTAGCACTAGAACATCTAATTTTTGGGATAATATGATAGGAAGGATCAGGGTTCGTACGCTTTTGTACGCATTGAACCAACCATTATGAACTTTGGGTACGGATTTGATATCATTTCTAATTCTTGGCATGAAATTGGGAAAAGCGAGCGGTACTAAATAAACGTTGACATCCAAAAGCCAGTCTTTCAAAACCACTGAGCCTTGAAATGAAATGACTAGATGAGTTTTGTTTTTCACCAACACCGCCACAATCGAGTTCTTTTGAATTCTAGTAACAAAAGTGAAGTCAGTTGAGCAGTGTATGCAATTGTAGGTTTGAAGGGATGTCTCATTGCAATAAGCAATTCCAGCCAAGTCGGAATAATAAGCCACATCACTATAATAATTAATAAATGCAAAAATCAAGGTGATAAACATATTAAAATTGCCTCTTCCTCTCTTAACCTTCTTTAAAAAATCGTTTACGGTCTACAATCGCCTCATGCACCTCGTGTAAGGTTTGCGAAAATAGGCCATGGGCCGCAAACAATTGGTTTCCAATTCATCAAAAGAGGCAGAAACTATGCACTTGGAAACGCATGATGATTTTGCGGCTAAAGAAACAGAAGAGGAAACATTACATATAGAAAGTGAAGAAATGGTCTTAAACAAAGATATTGATGAATTAAATTTTAAAATTGAGACGAATCAAAAACCAACTATGGGAGATACTTCAACTGTGAATGATGATGAGCAATATCAGTCACTAAGAATTAAAGATTATCAAAATTTTGTTCCAACTGAGGAATCAAATATTGTGTGGAAAAAAAACAAATCTAAGCGCTCTCCTCAGGTGTCTTTTCCACCAAGGTTCATTAATTCTGGCAAGGATCTTAAAGTTACAAACTCTAAATCAAAGGTTGCATCCGATATTAATCCTTTTACTTATTTGAATGTAATTTCAACTTCAGGTGTTTTGGAAGATCAAAAGTCTTTTCAAGTCATATCTGATATTGTCCGTTTTTGGCAAATCGAGTATCGAAAACGTATCAATTTGGAAACAAGACTAGTGAACCGATCAAGGGATTTGGGACAGAATTATGTGAAATTCTTAGAAGGTTTGGTGGAAGAGTGGATGATGCGTTATGAGTGTGAAAAATTAAGGCAAAACAACTTGGATCGATTGTCAAACGATAACGAACTTTTAGCTGAGTATTTAAAAAAATTTAATAAATTGTAAGTCAAAGTAGCCAGAGGAATTTTATTTAAATTTCTAATAGAAAAACTTATTGAGCATGTTGAGATGTTTCTGATCTAGTTTATACCTAACGAAATTTCCGTTAGCACCATCGTCATTGGTTAGCAACATATTTACAGAAGGGAGAGGACTACCATTGGAGAAAGAGTTTGTATTCATTTTTGGGTTAGATTCAGCCTTTTCGCTAAGGCTACTGTCGGGAGTCATTCCACTTGACTCAGAAATGTACATCTTTCTTTTCAAATCCCTGTCCTCAGATGGACTTATTAAAAATGTATCTTCTGGACTGTAGTACGAAACGACATGAAATTTGTGATCATCCAACTGAACACTTAACACTTTTTTATACATATTTTCAACAAATCCGTTTGTGATTCGCTTGTATATCAAAAAATCTCCCTGCATTCTTGAGGCACTCCAATTGAAACCATCAGTCCACCGCTTTACATTCGATTCTTGTTCAGAAAGAACAAAAACATCTCCACTACTGATGGCGGATTTTTCATATTCACTAAGGCGAGACCTCAACCTTTCCAATACTCCAGAATTTGTAGCTTGTATAAGCAATAATGCATCGTGTTTGGTTTTTAAAATACCTCTGTAAGTAACCATAGTTTGTTGTCACTTCAGAGTGGATTCAGTATTTAAACATTTTTAATTTAAGTCATCCAATCAAAGCATCAAATCGTCAGGCTTGGTCCAATCTTTCGCTCGTAAAGATTAGTTCAGTTATCCAATCATTCGCATTTAATTTAATTGGTCAAACAACAAAGTTGACAATCAACTCCAAGCAAGAATCGCGATCCCCTTTTGTATGAGTCACTCTTCGCCGAATTTAATTGATATTCCTAGCCCGAATATTCAGTCAGAAAATGAAATTTCACAGGGTAGTTTGCTCTCCAAACTCAAGGAAATTATAGGAAAAGACATAGATAGTCTTAGAATATCAATCCCGATGTTTTTAATCCATCCCGAATCAAATCTGCCATTTTTAAGCCGATTGCACAATATCGAAAAACTAATGAAAATTAGCAATGACAAAGTAGAACGGTTTACAGACATGTTATCGGCATATCTCGCACAATTAAAAAATGGACTTGTTAAGTCCAAAAAACCTTTAAATCCTGTTTTGGGAGAAATTTATAAGACGGTGTTTGTTGATAACGCCTTGAAATCCAAGAACAAGGTTCATGTCGTAGCGGAGCAAGTATCGCATCATCCACCTGTATCAGTTTTTACCTGTTTTACCGAGGACGGTAAAACCGTAGCTACAACACTCTTTGATACTAAGGCATCATTTACAGGTTTACATTTCAGCTTAAAAAACGATTCAAAAGCCCACGTTCAGCGAAGCGTATTTATAGATGGAAATGAAACCCTTGAAAATTATTATTGTATATTTCCTGACGCAATTGTGACTGGAATAATGAGTGGCTCTTTTCAACTTGAATGGACCAACCAATTCACATTTTGGAGTCCTGAATTGGGTCTGAAAGCAATTATTAAATTCGAAAATAGCTGGTTTTCAAAAACAAAGGTTGAAGGCTGGATATTTCGGATATCAGATGTCGTTGAACCTTCAATTTCTACTAGTAAGGAATCCTTAAAATCCCTTGCGAAGTCGTTAAAGACTGTAAAGATCGACGGACCAGGTTTAAATGAATTAAGGCCAGAGGCTTCGGATATTTTGTTTAGCATATGGGGTAGCCATCATGATACGATCATGGCTACTACAATCGATAAATCTGTAACTTAAATTTACGTAGAATTCCGTAATATTGTATTCTGTAGAAGATGCTGGTACGTTTTCGCAGATAAATCCCAAGTATCCTAATTTGGAGCAGATGATAAACTTTAATGAAAATTTTGAATCTTATATGAAAGATATTTATGACAAAGGCTCAACATGGAGGCACTCCGAATTAAATTCAGATGATTTAGAACCTCACAATAGCCAAGTATTATGGTTTGCAGTAACTCAGTCTGTCGCGCAAGAGCAGTCATCAAAAGCTTCAGATTGGAAAAATTACATTGAAGAAAGACAGCGAAAAATACGGCAATCTTATCCTGATGAAAAATATCCTCTCAAATTTTATGACTTTTCAGATGACTGGTTACCATACAAATTTAAAATGCCAAAATAAATCTTTTTCGTTTTCCAGGGAGTTGTATTGTTTTAAAAAAGCATTCAGTTTATGTTGGTTGTAAAGTATAAGCAAAGAATGCAAAAGCTTAAACACGACACCAAAGCTTTTGAAAAATTAGAACTCAGTACAGAAGGAAAGCGAGAAAGTAAAATTAATTTAAATCATGATTCGAAAGTAAAAAAGCTAGAATATCAAATTGCATTAGAAAAGCAGAAAAATAAAGAACTTGATATGGACAACTCACGATTAAGTTCTGAATTGTCAGACGTCAAAATAGCCCTTAGGGAAGCTACATTAGCTCTACGGACTACGGAAAACAAGTTGAATGCAAAAATAAGATCAAAAATTACTCAAATACCGGTTCCCATCAAGTCCTCAAATGATTTAGAAACTAAAAACTATGCTTTATGCCAACACATTCAGCAAAAATTTGAAAAAGACAGTGAATACGTTAGGGAGTCACTGATAAACAAGATTAGAGATATATTCGATGGCTATGTTATCAAGACGTCAAAACTGTATCCCAGCTTAGATGAATTTTTGAGCCAAAAAGATGTTGCCCTTATAACGTTTAAAGTTCAAAGTACCTACAATGTGTATGGATTATTTTCTGGGAATATCAGAATTGAAACATCATATGCAAATATATTTGAAAAAGCTGTTGCCAACCTGCCGCAATTAGAATATCACAATAATATGAATTTCGAGCTCGATAAATTTGGCTCTTATGTCCTGCGTCTTCTCTCAATTTTGAAACCTCAATCCTTGATAATTTTCAGCAATAGAGATTTAAAGTTTTGTTTCGGGACTTCGAAACGATATATATATACCTATTCTATTGGGGTTCTTTATTATGAAGATGAAAAGGAAGGAAGTATCTTTATGTATCCACATGCTACGATCAAAATTAAAGGTGGTGAATCGTTTTGCAATTTTCATTAATGACGTATCTAATCAAATCTCTAAAGTTGAAACTAAAATATGCAGTTCGAGCAAAAGATACTCAGTCATTTAGATCGAATTTATGAAGAAATGTTGGATTCTCTGGAAGAAGATATTATCAATTCATATTCAAGTAAATAAATTAAAACCCCTCGAATTCGATTCTCCTACGTACATGTATTTACGTCGATTTCTTAAAGTGCTGGCTAGCGAGATAAAAAGTGGAGATCATATTATATTTAAAAGTAGATTGTCAAAAGTAAATGTTGTGTCCCATTCTCATTTGGGAAGAAGCGGAGCCACTCTGAAATTTCAAATTGGAGATCTCAAAAACTTAGGATCTACTTCCTTTACATGTCGACCCTCAGAATCTATAGAATTGGTTGAAATAGAATGGCACACCTGTTCAATTGTATCCATTTCGGATGGTGAGGCTGTACTAAAATCAGAAAATGAAATTGAATATGTATTAGATGAGTCCTTGATTCCGACATTTTCATTCTTACAAATTGATATGTTGATTAAAATTGGGGTATACGACAAGGAAGTTGTTAGCGTTAAGATGCCTACTCATTCTATTTACAAAATTACGCATGTTGAAAATTCAGGTAGTGCGGATCGAAAAAAAGGGATAAAATTTTCTTGGATGATACTTGAAAGTGGTGCAAGAATAAAGGCTCCTGGATTTTTGAAAGCGGGTGACCAAATTGAGGTCAATTTAAGTAAGTTGACATACCAGAGGAGAATCTAATATTTATTCTGATGCTTTGTCAAAGATTGGAAAATTCGACTTGACAGTTTCCCATGTCCATCCGTAATCTTGAAAGTCATCGTCTTTGAGGTATGCAAATCCATTTGTTAGCTTAAGCATTACGTCATGAATTGCACTAATTTTAATTCGCACTTGTTCTAACGAATCTCTTTCACGAAGAGTAACTGCTTCGTCTTTAAGGGTGTCAAAATCAATCGTGATACAATAAGGCGTACCTACCTCATCAGCCCTAACATATCTTTTGCCAATTGTTGTAGAGCTCGAATCCTCCAATGTGTGAACACCTAGAGTCTTCAATCTTTTGGCGATTTTGTCGGCTATAGGAGTTAAACTGTCATTATTGAAAAGTGGTAATACAGCACACTGTACTGGGGCCATATGAGGACAAAATCCCAACACGTTTCGTTTGGCATCTTCTGGGCGGCCATAATAAGATTGCTCTAAAAGTCCGTAAATAATTCTTCCAAATCCAAAACTTGGCTCAATAATATGAGGTACAATTTCCTCTACTGTGTAAAAATAAATTACCATGCAATATTTCTGTTTTGGGGGTGATCGTCACCATTTCAGAATCGATTGTAATCTCGCCTAATGTTTCTGTTTTTATAATGTGGCTTCCTGCAGATTGAAGATTTGTCATCAGAGTTTCTTTTTCAGTAAAGTCCAAATTTTCAAGAATTTGCTGTACTGATTTTGCATCCCTTTTGAAAGATTTGCCAATAATGTTCATTTTTACATCGATCGCCAATACATCTCTTTTAATTGGAGGGTCAAGTTTTTTCCGATATACCATTTTTTCCTTGGTACTTTCTGAATGCTTCGTCAGGTCAAAACACCCTCTATCAGCTAAACCAATAGCTTCAATCCATCCGTAACTTGTTAAAATTTCAGTATCCCAACAATCATTTGCATAATGTGCCATTTCATTGCTCATGTGCTGCCGAAACCTAAATCCGTTATTATTGAATCCGATAAAATTTAGAAATAGCTGGATCCTTCCTAAGTAATATCCCAAAATTTGAGACTTTATAAAATTTTGTTTGACAGCCTCATCGATTGTCATGACAGAAATCGTCTCAAGCCCTTTTTGCTGAGTCTTGGCATCTAAGAGTCGAATTTCAAGATTCTTAATTGTATCAAATTTGGGGTGTGATTTCTCATTAGGATCCACAAAATGTTCAATTTCACCCATTAGAAACTCGCGAACTCTCAAAATTCCAGATCTTGGAGCAATCTCATTTCGAAATGACTTTCCGATTGTGCAACTGACCGGCAATTCCTTTAGCTCGCTAAGCTTATTGAAATGCATAAATTGGGACTGCGCAGTTTCTGGTCTCATAAAAGCATTAATGGGGGTCATTCTTTTAGCAGTTTGCTCCATAACATCAGTATCAACCCCCAGACATGTACCAAACATCAAATTGAATGCTATGCAGTGACTTAAGGGTTTTCCAGTAGGAGACTCAATTTTGTGTTGTTTAATAATATCATCAAACTCAGAATTTGTAAAATTATCCAGTTGATTTAGAAGAGACTTGTAAATCTTATGCTCTGCTGAATATTCTTTTTTCTCCAGACGATCCTGAAAAACTTGCTTTATCAAGTGATCTGCCCGAAAGACATTTCCGGTCGATTTGCCCTTATCCAGTTCATACGTCATCCAGTCACTAAATCTATCGACATGTCCGCTACTCTTCAAAACCGGGTATGGTGTAATACTAACGGTATCTAATTCAAACATATTTTCCTCCACAATAAACCATTTGCGAAAATAATAAATAAGATTATTCATCAACGGTGCACCATAAGGACCATAATCAAACAATCCTTTATAGCCACCATAGATCCCAAAAGACGGGTACACAAATTTCCTTGCCAAAAGTATGTCAAACTCAGTTTTGTTCAATCGATGCAAGGACATGGGGATGTTTGAAGTCTCCATATTCCAGTTTTTATTGACAAGAAACAAGCAAATGCTGACATTAACACGATGATAAGTTTTAAAATTTAGAAGGCGACAATGATAATTTAAAAAATTTAAATTTGTGATGAAACTTTTTGTTGATACAAAAGGATTGCCAGCGCTATCACTAGTCAATTTCGATTCTTATATTGCCATAAATAGTCCGGTAGATCTAATGAACTTTGATCCTGAGTCACTTGTACAATTTTTGACCGTGAATTTTGCAGTTGTTGATATTTTTCCATGGTTATTTCTTTTTCACCATCAAAATCTGAAAGAGGTCTTAAATTATTGCACCAAACTAATTAATTTAAATGTTGGACTAATTTTGCACATTAACGACGCAGAACAATTGCAAATATTCTATTTTCTGATGGAATACGCAACATCTTATGAAATATACAAGAGATTTGAAAGCGGCGAAACCAATTATAGAGCAGATGGAGAGTTACTGAAAGATGGCGAGCGTCAATTGGTCAAATTAGGTAAGAGAAAAATAAAAATTATTTAACTTGATACATGCATAGAATAAAATCAATTCCTGAATCCAATGATAAATGTGGATGCTTTGATACATACTCCAATCGCTTACCTTCAAAATTACAATAGTAATTAGTCCAACATGGGCAAGCAACATTTGAAGGCATGGCAATATAGTCACCGCTCTTCATTGTCAATAGTCCAATGTTGCTCCCAATTGAATTTACGTTAAAACTTTTGTGCCTTGTCATAAATTCTGGCATACTGTACGTTTTATATAGCCAAAGCGAAGAGTTTGTTGAGGCAGTTGCTAATAACGGGCTTGTAAAAAGTAGATGTATCATTCCACCTTGGTGAAAGTAGAATATAAAACTAAGCAGTAGTCCGTGCAGAATAACCACCCTATATTTAATAGAAAAATTACCAGTGGTGTATAATATTAGTGGAAACATTGCTACTAAAAATCTGGCTTCCTGATGTGGAAATAAAGATAACAACAAAATTGGAAATATTAAATATGTGGCATACTTCATAGAATTTCTAGCTGCCTGAAGCATATTAGTCACATATGGCAAATAAATGAGAGGAATGTTGACAAAAACATGAGTCCATCGTGAATGCAGACCGTGGAGTTTCAAGTTTTCAGTGTTAATATTGTATAATAAATTTTGGATCAAAGGAAATCTTAAAGGTGTAATTGATCCATAATTATATAATATGGAATCAATAAATATTAATAAAATAGTAAATAAACCACCGGAAATCGCAAAATAAATCCAGAATTGAATTTGCTTGTTTGTAAATAGGAGATCTAACAAGTAGGGCAAAACGAAGGCCGGGTAGGTGATTCTATTGAAGATGCCTACCGAGGTAAGCATTCCCAACACAAATGGATTAGCACTTAAAATGGACGCCAATAAAACGTAAAGTTCTATTGTGTTGGAAAATGACCTGGTTGAATATGTCAAACAAATAAACCCTGCAGAATGTGTGCTCGCATTTTTTGCACAAAATCGATTAATAAATTTATCTAAGAAGAATGACCAAAATAACAACGTAACTTTGATGCCTAAAAAAAGCAGAAATTCATTTTCTAATTGTAAAAAGTGGTAAAAAAGAAGAAATGGGCCAAAAATGATGATATTTGGTCCAAGGCTTCTGGCAATTGAAGAATATTCCCAGGGTAGTTGCAAATTAGATCCTAGCAGGTAATTACACAATGGATCAATGCTTTGCATATATTCATCTGGATGAATTATTCCTGGTGCTAACAGGAAAAAAACTCGAATTGATTGCCAAGTAGTCAAACATTTCATTCAAGTGAATCTCCGTAAAAAATTTATTTTACGACCTAGCAAAATTTGAATCGTGGAAGTACCTCGCCCCAATTGGAGGAAGATCGGGGACTATTGGATCATCTTTGGGTAATTCAATTCCTTCAGCAGCTATGTCTAATAGATGTAATCTCAGTTCCAAATCTGATAAGCTATTAACAAATTCAGCAGTGTCCTTATTTTGAATTGGACGTTCAAGAAGCATATTGAACCCGTCGGTCCATTCTGAAAATTGAGTTGGATTTTGACAAATTATTTCAATATTTACCAGTCCATCACTCGTATTTCCACTTGTATCTTCCGCAGTTGTAACAACCCTGAACATCAAATCTTTATATGCAATGTCCTGTTTTTTATTTTGAGCATCAGGTGAAGGTCCCATGGATATGTCGGTTACATTCAAGATATCAACTAAATTAAAGAAGTGTACTTTTGTTTGGTAAATCTTCAACATTAAGATTCGAGTCTCTGGCTTCTGGGTATTCTCCCCAATGTATAAATTTGCGATTACTAGATAATTTGAAAAATCTAGCTTGGTTTTTCTTTTGTTTGTTAAGAATTGGACTTTGAAACCAAGCACCCGCAAGCAGGCAGCTAATTCTTTGATCTTTAATAAAGTCATATGTGTCTGTATAAAGTTTTTTTCTTAAATTCCGTACCATGTGATGATTTACGAGTTGGTCTTCTTCCTCGATGTCTTTAATGTATCTACTTTTTATGTTGGAGTACTTTTCATTCACAATTATTGGAATTAATGCCTCTAATGGAATTGTCTCTTGCTTCAGGCAAGTTTTCATATGGGACCTAGTAATAGCCAAGATTTTTAAAAAATGGGCATTATATTCTGGATCAGACAGTCCCAGCTTCTTTTCGTCAGAAAGATCCTCTCCCCACAATCGCAAAAATGTTTGCAGCAAAGAAGTTTGAACTTGCTCAAAACTAAGTATGTGTGGCTGGAAAGAAGTCTTAGTCATAACTCCTGTGCTGATGTCCCAATGATCACAAAGCATCTCGGTTATTTCGAAACTGGCGCGACAAACTGGTGGCCGCATGCTCCAATTTTCGTCAGGATTGTCTAAGTTTAGATCAATTGGAAGAACCTTAAATTGCTCCAAAATATCCTTTTTAATTAAAATGTCAATTAATAACTGTAATCCTAGTACCCCAACTCTAGTTGCATCTTTAACTGGATCTTCCGTTTTGAATCCAAGTCGGCGCCAAAACCTAATGTCTTGATCTTTTTCATTCTTGGTGTCTTCCAAATCTTCTACAAAAACATCGTCATCGTCATTAACATTCTGAAGTGATTCGGTCAAATTTTGACTTTCTTTCAATTCAAGTGTAGTTTCTTCTTGAAGTGCGGATCTGGTTGAAGATGATTTTTTCTTGGCCCTTTTCTTAGTAGCTCTTTTTAATTTATCCGAGGTGTCCAGATCATTAACTGATCCCAAAGGCGATTCTTCAGATGTTGCGGCAAAAATGTTTCCTTCTGACAATCCCACCTCAGAGGTGGCCTTAAGGGGAGCAAAAGACAATTTGCTGGGAGAAGGAGACTGTACGCTAGATGAAGGATCAATAATTACGGATGCTTCTTCTTTTTTACGTAACACCATCGATCTTGGGAACCCGAAAACTTGTAATACATCATTCAGTAAATTCACAACTCTCTTTTCTTCCCATGATACATTCGTCGATTTCCGTAGAAAATATTCGAAAATGACATGTCTTTGAAACTCAAGCAGTGTTTTATCAACCTCTTCCTGCTGTCCTACTTTAGCCATTAAGGATATTATTATTTCTCTAGTTCCATTTTGATACAATAACCTGGCAAACTGCTCCTTATTGCTCGAATGTAAGGAATTTTTAAACAAAGAGTTGAGCAATGTCAAGCTACTGACTTGCACCAAATGATCGCTGGCACTGAGTCTCTGAATTAAAGTGGATATGACATTCGCAGATCCACATGCTGTAATCGCTCTATTAAGTACATCAAATCCATAGCATCTTACAGCCCCTGTGGATTTTTCGTCAGCATTAGCAATTTTTATAATAATACTGGTTACTGGTTTCGAAATTGTAAATAAACTTTCGTTAACTAAAGTATGAACTAGATGCTCGATAAATTTATCTTCGAAAGTATCCCATCCACTATCCATTTCCATTAAATTATTCAAGGCCACCAAAGCATATGCTAAAGTATTACCACTTGCTTCCAAAATTACTTTTTTAACAGCCAAAAAACCCTCTTTAGCAACAAATTCATTAACATAATCCCTCTCTCTTAATCTTTTTTGCAGTGCAAACATGGTCAATTTAATAGCAGCAACATCACTGGACTTCAATTTCTCAATAGCTTCCTTACTTTCAATAGCTGGTGAAGCAGTCAGTTTTAATGTTGCATTAACTTCTAATTTCTTCTTCAGATATTCTTCAGTCATCAAACTATCATCTTCACATCTTAAAGAATAAGCTTGTCCAATTGGTAAGCCATCCATTTGATTCGGTAATGAAAATGACTCCACGCATAATTTTGTGACTACTTGTTCTAATGTATTACTTGTATTGATACTTACAGCTATACTGTTCTTTGTTTTTTCATTAAAAACTGTAATATTAATAGAAGGCATCAAGCAGACGTATGTTTCAGATGAGTCTCAATTTGTTTTGAAAGGAGAAATCAAGGAACTTATTGAGGAATTGAGAGCCTTTATCGCGAAGACCGCTTCCATATTTAAAATGAATCATTTATTAAAGCTAAATTTCAGCAAGGTGGACTGGGTAATCACATTTAATATATTTGATTGCGTATCAAAACAGAAATCATCAATTGGATGTTCGATATTAAATCTGTGTATTATATTAAGCGATCTTAAATCGAAAATGACTAATGACTGATCTTCTTGACCTATAAATGAATATCTGTCTGTACACTGTAATTTTTGGACAAAAGTATTAGTGCTATGTTTGACATTACCATTGATATCAAAAACTTGAAGATGATATTCAGAATTTAATTTGCTTAATACAAGTACGTCAGCATAAACGGGTGTAATTAAAACTTGTATGACATTGTAATTTAAATCAATTTTGAAGGACTGGATAGATTTTGATAAAGTATGAAAAATAAGCCGATTTGATAAATCAACACTGACTAATATGTCATTATCCGATTGACACTCTAAGCATTTGATGGGACTAAGGTGGCCATGAAACGATCTTGTAAAATTCTCACGAATATTACCATTTAATCGATTGAGACGATAGCACTTGATTGTAGAATCAGAATAGCCACAAAATATATATCTATCATCTTCAGTAATTTTGAGGACAGTGGGAGTTCTTTTGGGAACACCTGAATGTAAAACCAACCATGCTTCCTCAAAGATTGGTGACTTTAAAGTCATAGTATCAAAATCATAAATGAAGAGCATTCCCAGCCAAGAATTGCACACATATAATTTGGATAGTGTGCTATTGACTACACATAATTTAGATATGGAATCACAGGTGTATGGAATTTTCTTAAGTATCATTTCAAAGCCATCGAAAATTGATGGAATTCTGTTTTCATTGACTAGCACGAGTTTCTTGTTGTAAGACAATATAAAGTAATTCGAGCTCTTCAAAGCCACCTTGTCTATTTTATGCTGTGATTTCCACATTTCACAAGATTTATCTCGTAACGATTTTATATGCTTTTTTTGCTCATGGCTTTCAGTGAAAAGTTGATGTGGAGTTTGTCCAAATTCACTCATATAAGTTTCAATAACGAGCTTCTGCTCAGGTGTAACATTTGCAAAAGTGGTCCCTTCATATGTTAGATAGTGGAATGTGTTATTATTTTCTTCGGCTAATTTGCCTCTTTGTTTAGAGCCAAAAATCAAATCGATCCATAAATGAATTCTTTGACTGACATAATCACTCTCTAGAATATCACTCAGATGGTCACAATATTGCCTACTAGTACACCAATTTGGTAATTGAACATCGTCAACTACGTCGCCATTTTGTTTTGTTCCAAATGAAAAACCACTTTCATTTTTGAACATCTCAGATAAGTAAAATAAATCAGGGATTCCTTCTTTTATGTCAGATACATGTTTGAAGGCGCTGTGTAGTGTCTTTTCCATAGAGCTAAATAAGCGATCTGCATTATCAAACTTATTATTTTGAAGTTTAACATGACAGCTCGTCAAAGGCTCAATTCTAAGCAAAAAGTAAAGAACGATAGCAGATGATGAGTAGTGTGTATGATACAAAAATTGAACCTTTTCAGTTTTTAGTTCCTTAGATCTATTTAATATTTGCTTTAGTCTTTGTTCGTTACAAGCACCAACAGGCTTGCTGAAATCTCTCAATTCTCCATTTTGTTCAACCTCAAAGGTTAATAATGGAAACACAGGATATTGGGAGAGATCAAAGTAGGATCGACCACTCAGGATATTTAATTGAATCAAATAATTAAAATTTGTCAATTCTCCTTGGAGAAATTTGCTTTTTAGGGCTAAAGCCTCTTCTTTGCGACTCATTACAAGCTGATTTACATCCAAAATATTAAGTCCCAATTTAATCAAATTCCGAATAAAATTTTTTCTCCCCACATTACTTTGAAAATTAATCAGCAAGCACTGTCCTCCAAGTAGTTTAACATACGCACCATTTGTATTCAATTTGTATCTCCGAAAGCTAATATTTTGTACATCTTCAGCAAAAAAACTGATTTCGTGGTGAAGACCATTCAGCAAGGGTCTTAATTGGTCATCATTGAAGTCTTGACAACTATTTAAATCCAGCTTCAATACGACTCTTTCTTTATCGAAAAATAATTCTGCATTGATTTCAAACATATAATAAACAACTTTAACAAATTCCGAAATAATTTTCTTTTCGTCTACTATGCTCCATTCTTCTAAAAGTTGCTGATCCTCGTCAATTATATTTTGCATATTAAAGTCATAGTCGAGAGTAGAAAGAGTTTTGATTTCAGTGTTATTTCCAGTTTGGTGGGGAACAAAGCGATAATTAGGCAGAAACTTCCTTCTTAGTCCTTCCTCATTAATGTGATCGTCAAGATACTTGTGCTGTGTTTGTGTTCCCGACAACCAAGGATGATTTCCTTGTAAAATTTCTTGTTTAAGTTTTTGAAATTGCAGTTTCAATTCGTACGGTGGAATAACCTTGGATTTAAAAGTTTCTATCCAATTTGTTACATTCGTTTCTTCAAATTTTGAAAATATCTTGGATTCCTTACTCAAATCACTTTCGATTGCGTCGACAGTTAAATTAATTTTTTTCATTGTTTCCACAATCCCTTTACTGCAACTAAATGCATTAAATTGTCTATGTTCGTCAATATCTTTAAACAACTCATTCAATTCAGTTAGTTCTATAAGTTCGTCTAAATCTTTATCCTGATTTTCCAATAGAAATTGATGTGACGGATATTTTTTTGCCAGGAATTTTAAAAGCTCCCCAAGAACTGTAGCATTATCTCTGTATTTCCAATAGGGATATAAGCACCATGCAAATACTATCTGGCATTCATCTGTAACAATTCCCAAGTAATACTTTTCATAAACTTTTTTAAGTAGTTGTTTGTCAGGAAATATTCTATTGAAAAAAGACATAAAAGTTCCTCTTGCTAGCATCAAGTACTTGGACTGCTTCGACATTAAGCCCATCTGGCATAATTCAAAATAAAAGAAATAATATTCTTGTATATTTTCAGTCAATAGATCTAAAATCTCATTACTTTTGCCAATAATAACTTCCATTGTATTTCCCACAAAAGACCAAAGATTGTTATTATAGTCGGTGTTCTCATTGATGGTTTCAAATGATTGACTGCCAAAATGGGTGTTGTATATCACGAGTTGCGTAATCATTTTCTGAGTTTCTGTTAATGTGTCAAAAGTAATTAAATAATCGTAATTGAAAAATATGGCATACGAAAACCTAAAAAAAGTTAGCAACAATGCATGGTCTTTCCTTGCCAAAAAGATATCTGAAACCTTGATTAAAATGTAAGCATTTAGCTTCCAAATAAGTGGTCTACATTCAGTATCATTTGGCAGTAAATATACGGCACTTAAAAATCCACTTACTATATATACCACTTTCTCAAAATTATTAATGGTCATGTCAATCATCTTGAAACATAGTGATTCTATTTTCTCGCTATTTTCCTTATGTAAAACTAAAAAAGGGTATGCCCAATCGTTTAATTTAGTGTATGACTCCAAAAATTTCTCATCCATGTGTTCGAACTTTTCCAAAGTTAATTTTATAAAGTCTGCATGATCAATCACGGCTTGGGCAGATTTTTTAAGCACAAGCTGGCTGGCACTAAATAGTAAAGAGTATAAATAAAATGTACTATGCTCCGATTGATTTGGAAACCTGGCAATCAATTGAATTACTTTATCTGGCACTTGCAGGCAGATTGTATTTCTAATCAGTAAAAGCGATGCGTTTGAAAAATCTAAAAAATTGTTTTTTAGAATCCATACGTGATTGCGTAAAACAAATTTGATGATCTCCTCTTGAACAACTGCATTATTCTTAGAAAGAAGGTACTTAATAAAGTATTGAATTCGAGATTTTGAAATCATACGTATTAGATCCTCACTAGGTGACAATCCTTCCAATATTTTAGCAAAAATTTTAGGGTCAAAAATAAACAAACTATTTAGAAATTCTTCCAATACACTAATACATTCTTGTGTACGGTCCATAATTTCCAAGCACAATTTGATCAAAAGCTGGCCTAAAATCAGATTTTGACTTTTGCCACTAACATATAAGCCATAAAGGCATCGCGAAAATAGTATAATGTCTGGGTATCTTGATTTCAAATCCCCAATACCTAATGTATAGTTGCTCAAAACTTTAGCTTCCACTTTGTCCCATAAGTAAAAATTGAACATAATGTTGTCATTAAAACTTGTAATTAGTTGGTGATTTTTCATATTGTGGAGTCCTTTAAACAGAATTATAATTGTATTTGTATCAATCAGCTCAGATTTTTCCACAAGGAGACAAGACAAAAGTGAAATTGACCAGACCAAATCCTTTTCAACAGATTCTTGAGTTGATAATATCGAGCAAAAAAGTTCTAGATAGTAATTGAGCTGCTGACTTTGGAGTGTATTGTAATTTAATACGACTGGTGCAAAAATACAATGGTATAGTGAAGAGGAGCTCAAGCACGAAATGTAGTCGTCCAGCTTAACAATGAAAGCATTATTTAGTTGAGATAATTTTTCATCACCCGAGAAAAATGTTTTCAAATCTATCAAGAACCCTTTATCTTCAAGTTCCGAATCAAATATATAAACTATTTTTGACAAGCTAAAATTGCTGAGAAGTAGCCTACCACCACTGATTACGCTTTGAAATAGAAAATCTAATTCTTGTGTAGACAAATTTTGGAAAATTAAAACTTTAAATATGTTCAGTCCCAAAAATCTAAATGCGTTTGAATCATTCGAATGATTGCATGTAATTTGAAAAAACGGCAAGTCATAATTTCCTTAATAAATCAAAAATTACCAATTCCGACTTCTTCTTTGACAATTTTATTACCAGGAAATTTAAAGACGTAACTCAAAGAGTTTTTTTTCTTTGCAATTGTGAAAGAAATAGTCTGAGATGCAGTAGCATTTTCTATTTGTATTATGACTTTTTCCAAAATCTTTTTCTTCTGAAATGATATGATCATTTTCAAACATTTCAAATCGTGAACTACTGAAAATCTAAACTCTGAGTGGGTTAAGTCAAGCAAACAAATTGGCTCCTGCAGATCTTTTAGAAATTTGTACGTGATCATCAAAGTTAAAGGAATGTTCTCAGAGAAAGCAACACTTGGGAAAACAATATTTGCAGATTTGGTAAAAAGACATATTTCCGAGGAAGACTTGGTAATGCTTGCCAATTTAATGTTTAATTGTAGGTAAGCATCTAATTTTTTAGTATCAGTTGCCCATTGTAAACAAGATTGCAGTCGTTTGAAAATCGAAGCATTAAAGCGTATAAAGCACAAAGTCTCGCAAATTAATACCCAAGATTGTAACGCCTCCGGCATTTGGATATATTTGAATAAAAGCAGGAGATGCGTTATAACTGTTTCATTAGAGCAAACAAGCTGATTTTTAGGATCTTTTAAATGGTTTGATATTTTGCTTAGAGCAAGGTTGATGCTACTCTGGTTTGAATGTGAAATCATATCTTGTAAAAGAACCAACGCAATATTTGTTTTCGATTTAGACTGAGTTGATAACTCTGACATCAAAAGTTCCAAAAGAAGTGGAACATCCTCAGCCATCAGCTTTAATTTCTTCATTGACTCGATAAGTTGTGTTTCATCTTTTGCAACTTGATTACTAGTGTATGGTTGGCAATTGTGCAATATTTCTTTTAAAAAGAGTAAAAATCTTGTTACCATGCTTTTATCAATGGTTGTGGTAATTTTATCGGAAAATATTTGAAACATCTCCAATTTTATGCAAATATTTTGAAGTGTATTTTTGCTAGTGTAGTCTTCACAAAGACTGAGAACATCTGTTATTGTACCAATTACCATCTTGTTTGTTTCGATGCTTCCGTTTATGCAGACTCCCTTCAATTTGGCAAAAAAATGTTCTACATTTTCAATTTTACTATGAACATCTGAAACATTCATAAGTAATTTATCAAAGCGTGAGTCATACAAATAGAATGTGGTTCGACTAATAATGGATATGAATTCTTTTAAAATGGGTTCGAAATCATTATGACTTACGTGTTGCAACATTATTTCAACTATTTTCAAATCACTCAAAATCTCACCACATACTTTATAATTATCGATAAAGATCCAATAAAGATTATCAAGACAATTGTTAAGATTGGCGCTGGTTTCTAAATTTTTAAAAATAAATTTGTCCCATTCTTGAGCGAGAAGACAGGACTGCAAATTGGGGCGTAGCGCCTCGTGGGATCGAAGAAGCAAAGTGCAATAATCAATGCTATATGCAACATTAAGTGAAGCATATGACTTGAGAAACTTTGATACAAATAAAACAAAAAAGTAGTTCATATCAGTAATTGAAGAGGGAGTATTTGCCGCCTGGACAGTAAAGTCTCCTAGTAATAAATTATCAACAATTTTGTCTCTTGTAGAGTTATCGGTACTAAGTTTTACCAATATCGTGTCGCAATTTCCTTGGATTAGAAAGGTTGGAGTGATAGATCTCATGAAAGTCAACTGGATTATCGTCATCCACATAAATTTTAAAACGTCTGAAGCACCGCTGATGTTTGCTTCTATTATATTGCTGATAATTCTTTCCGAATAATCCAATTTTGCGGTTAAGTTGCTAAAAATACATATGCCCTTATTAGTCCACTCGTTAAAGAAATAAATTTTTGGTTGGATTTTACAATTTTTGAGAACAATATAAGAATCTGGAGAAGATTGGAGGCATTTGACAATTCCCTGTACAATTCTTTCCACCATTACCAAAGTTTCATTTTTAGACACAAGATGTCTGGAGACGAGAACGATCCAGCCATACCAGTATAAACAGATTTCTTCCAAATCAAATTTAGATAGATCTAATTTTTTAAAAGCTTCTGTTTGCTCGGAAAGTAAATCCGCGCTGCAGCTAAAAGAAGCGATACAAGCTAGTAAAGTGTACTTTCTCGGGAAATCAAATTGAATATGCTTCATAAGAAACCCAACAGATACATTTGCAGCCTTTTTGATGGGTATTATTAAATTTTCGCTGCAACATTTGGTCAAAATTTTCCTTATATGTAAATTAGGATCAATTGTGAAATACAAGGCTTTCGCTAGTGACTCATTTAATCGCTCTTCCTTAATTATATTTTCCAATTCTATTTTTCCATATCGAGCAAGAATTTCGACGTCTTTTATGCTTTCAAGCAACTTATCAGGTACATTTTCGAATTTTAAAATTTGGAGATTTCTTGGATGGTGTCTTAAAAAGAAATCCACAGATTTTTTTAGATCTAACTCACTCCTAGATTTCTCATAGTCTGTCCATAGCTGCGTTATCTCACTCTGGTTCGGGAAATCGACAAACAAGACTTTCTTCTTGGAGAACATAATGTATCAAAATTTATTTTGCAAAATGAAAGGCCTTCAAGCATGTCAAAAGTCCAGGCTGGAATAAATGGACTAGCTACAGCAGCTTTGAACTTGCAAAATAGTCTGTGGATAAGAAAAGTAAGAAACATAGAGGACTACCTTAATTTGCCTGGGCAAGTGTCAACCTTGGAAAGCGAGCTACTTGGCATGGAAATATTGGAGTGCCTAGGCCTCGCTGTATTGATTATATTTACTGCTGCCGCGATTTGCACTTGTCTATGTAGAGTTGGTTGCAATAAGTGTGGTGGTAGAAAAGGAAAACCCGAAGGTTACTCCAATTTATCTTCAATGATACTAAGTATATTGATAACAATATTGGCATTAGTTTTCGGAATCTTTGGTGCCTTTTTGGTAGTTTTTTGCGATGAAGTGGGACTAGGATTTTATAAGTTTGGCCCTTCTATATTAAATACCATCTCTGAGGCCCAAGCCTTTTCTCAAGGAATCTCAGGAAATGCTTCAAATATTCCATCTATTGTAGTTGCTGGTTTATCTAACCTTAAGCACGAAGTAAGGAGCAAGAACTGGACGGCGATATTGAACGAAAATCTTCTGGATTCTGTGACTTTGAGGACAAACATGATTGCAAATAACATGGATAGTGCACTTGATCATTTCAAACAAGATTTGAACGCCTCTAACAATATTTTTTCGAAATTATCAAATGAATTAACCCAGTTGGAAAATGATATGGACTTAATTAAATTGTCAATATCGACATTCTCTAGCGCGTTCATTGACAGTGTGACATACAATTTGACTGGAGCTCCTTCTACCGCTTCATTCCTAATACTGTTGCCTGATTTCAGCGAGTTTCCGAATTTGACAATTTTAGAGAACCAATTTTCAACCATCCCTTCATTTTCGAAGACTGTGTACAACTCAACCAAATCTATTAAATTTGCGGGCGAAATTTTATCTTCCGGTATAAGCGACACACTTGATATAATGATTCCAAAAAATATCGCTGAACACTTAAATTTTAATGTCCAGAACATTTTGCCCGAAGGGATTACCTCTGGTCTAAAATTAAAAGTGGCTAGTATTTCTGGAATTATTGATAATGGTAATAATATCAGAAATGATACAATCCGTATCTTTTATGCATTGTCAGTCATACCGTGGCTGTTCGCATTGTTTGGGATAGTTTTGAGAAAAAGGTCGTTTTTAAGACCGTTAACAATATTTACAGTCATTTTTGGGACCTTGTTTTGGCTTTCTTATTCGCTTATCTTTGTAACTTCATTGCCTATAAATGACGTTTGCAGATCTTTCAATCAAAATGCATTACTCGACCTGGATTACCATATTTTAAATACTACTTTCAATCCAGCCATAATTCTAAATGGTTGTAGAAATGGCTTGTCAATTTTGGAAATGGAAGTAGGAAAAAATCATGAACGTCTTAAAAAGTTTGGAAACTTGGATTTTTCGGAAATATTATCAGGAAATGTCAACTTTATTTATCAATACATGGGCATGAACAAATCCTTACTATTAGACAGTTTTAATGGAATCCCTAACATAAACCTTTCCAAAGCTGTTGATTTTGTGATTCCCGATGTCGCTAATCTAAGTAGCTTAAGCAATTACACTCCAATTTCTCTAGATTTTTCTAATATAACAAATCAATTGAATGAATTTAGTCAATCGTTGAATCTGACCAGCATTGATCCAAAATGGAACGAAACGGCTTTTTTAGGTCGAATCAATAAGCTTAATAATGATATAATTGCGCAAAACAATTCATGGAATACTGTTTCATATGATTCTATTTGGCAAAACTACGTTTTTGGTAAATCAATTTTCAATGTTGCGGAATTGGTCCCTAACATTGCTGCTAGAACTGGGATTCAAATTCAATGGGATGTATTAATAATTGAGTCTCGCTTTAAATTCCTGGCTACAGCAAAAATTTTGCAGATTAAGCAAAATTGCACGGACGTTCATTACAAATTAAATCACATTCAAAATCAAACAGTACCAGAGATTGATAGAAATTTGGGTTTTTTGCAGTCAAATCTGAGCAATATCAAGAATTCTACTGATATGTTAAAAGCTAGTGCAGACCAATTTAAGCAAGTTGCCAATGCATTGCCGACCAATTTGACGCAATTGGAATTGAAAATTAAATCAATTTTTATAGACGAGATTGAACACAATCTTAAAATTTTACTTTTAAATTTGAGTCAACTTATGAAGCAGATGACAATTTGTAAACCATTGGCGTCAGCGATTGATGAAGTTGTAAATTCTGACATTTGTCAATCTTTAGCTGTCGGTCTAAACGGTATGTGGTTATGCAGCTTCATTTTGGGTCTATGCTGTGTTCTGGGCTTCGTATTTGGGATAAAAGGTGAAAAGCGTATAGGAAATTTTTATAAGCCAATAAAAGTTAAACCAGTTTAATTTAGGTTGAAACCTTGGGATTTCGAGAAGATAAGCCGAGCTTTAACAAAAGTAAAGCCAATAAGGTTTATTACAATTCTTCTTTATCTTGTGCATCGTCTTCACCCTCGTCAGAATCAACCACGCTTTCTTCATCACCATCACCCTCAGATTCCTCGTCTTTCTCGTCTTTCTTCAGGTCATCCTCATTTGCTGTGATTTTATCCTTGAAATGTGCATTTTCTTTCAAAAATTTGTAAAAGTCCTCTGCTTCTCTATCACCCGATGAATATTCAATCAACTTGTTGTCTTTAGCTCTAAAAAACAAAATGGTAGGAAATCCTTTCACTGTATATTCTACAGTCAATGGCATATCATTAGTGGTGGCATCCATTTTGGCAATGGTGAGTACCTCTCTGCTATCTTTTAAAGCTGTGGCCAATTTAGACCAGATAGGAGCTAGTCGTTTACAAAATCCACACCAAGGAGCATACAATTCTACAAGAACATCTTTTGATTTATCCAACACTAAGTCTTCAAAGGATTTTCCGACAATCACTCTAACTTCTTCATCATATTCATTTTCTGGAACAACATCAGACTTCAAATGTGGTTTTAATTTGCCACTCGCGAATTCTTCCACGAATTTAGCAACCTGATCTTTTTTCCATTCGCCACTATATGGGAAATTAATTTGACGCTTTAGATTTTGGATTGACATGGCTGGAAATTCTTTCTTTAATCCCAGTGATTCTGCAAAATCACCATGCTCATTTCCATCTACAAATCCAAAATTTACAACTCCCCATTGCTTATTTGCTGCATCAGATAAAGCAGACTTAACTTTTTCTTTATCAGATTCAGAAGTATAAAATATAAAACCCAATGGCAACTCAGAGTCAGAATATTGCTTGAAGTTTTCAGGAGTTACATCTCCAAGAACAGGCAAGGTTCTAGGTTTCAACCACTTAGACAAAGACTCGGCATCCTTCAATTTCCCGTACGAAACTGGTTTTTCTAAGAATGCAGCAACTAAGTATACTTCATCTTTTTTCATTTCAATATTAAGAGCCTTATTAGAGTCCTTCGATAACTTTTCTGGAACTGCAATAAATGTAGCAATATCTCTCAATTTATCTGCAACTCCATGAAATAATTCGCTGGATCCTAAAGATGCGACCAAAAGGCCATATTTCTCTTTAAGTTCACTTATTTCTTCAGCCTTCTTAATTTCAATAACTGCAGGAAGCTTTCTTTTCACAATGTAGTCGACAATACCTTCTTTAGTTCTAGCTCCTTCATAAGTTGTTCCGACTTTGCCATTGTTGAAAATTTTTAAAGTTGGGAAACCTTGAACACCAAATTCTTCACACAAGTCTTTATCTTCTGTGCAGTCAACTTTAACCAATGGAGACTTTTCTTTTTCCCAAAGTTCTTTTGCAGCAGCTTCGTACTCAGGTTTCAGTTTCTTGCAAAACCCACACCATGGTGCATAAAACTCGACGATGACTGGCCCGTTAATTCCAGTCAAAAAGCTTTCGAAATTCGACTTGGTAAGTTGGACTACTCCTTCGTCTAATTTGACATCCGGATATGTCTCTTCAATGCTTTTAGCAAACAATACTGTAAGAACAAGTTGCAACATAGAGAGGAGTGTTTCAAAAATTAATACTTTTTATTCGATTAAAGCAGGAAGATTTACTTCCAATCGCGGAGGGGGGCCTAAATTACCACTATTTTCTGCAAACTTTGAAGTCCTGGATGTCAAAATATCCCAAATCAGTTTTTGAGTCTCATTATTCTGAAATTTTACCAAAAACTTTTGTGTTGATGCAATCAAAATGCAGTGGTCGTATAAATTACAGGGCATGACACTTAAATCTTCCATAGCAAGTACTCTTCCGTTCTCCCCGGTGTCATTTTCTGATAAAATAATGTGCTCAGCGTCGAATATTACGTGTATATAGCCACATTTAAATTTCGAGGAGCCTACTTTGTAATAACAATTTTCGACATGAGTATTTTGAGGAGATTTTGAAGCAATCGTTGTTTTGGAGTTGCTCAGAAGTTCAGATGAATTCTCAATAGTTTTACCACTCGGAAGCGGAGAGCCTGATGAATGCCTTCGAAAATGCAACCCACCCGGCCCCATCGAACTATTTCTAGACTGTCTCTTTTTTAATTCTTTTTCTGCAATAGAAATCTTACTATTTATGGTTGTCCTAATAGATCTGTCCCTATTTAAGAACTCTAAATTATTCAATTGAGGTCGAAATAATATGAGATATACTTTCTTTCCGAAATATGCAAAAAATATGGTGTAGGTGGAAGCAAATATTATCATAGATAAAAGCAAAAATCTTGTACCTGGAGTAAATTCATAAAACAAAATAAGTGGAAGCAGTAAGGTTATCAAAATCAACACAACATAAATACAGATTCCAATACTCTTACTTCGTGAATTAAAAATACCTTTCTTTGTACGCTCCTTGACAATTTCTTGTTTTGTAGCAATAAAAACTTGAAATTAATAACATTAATAACGCAAAAAATAGGAGTGAAGTATCCAAAATGTTGGCCAAAAGATAATTGCTTGACTGACAGCTCCAAGCTCGAGCGATAATTTCAGTGCGTATTTGTGGTATCGGCGAATTTACTACACTATAAACTAGACATAATGCAGAGACAATAAATAGGAGCATAAAAAGTTGCGCGAGAACAAACATATCGGAAATATTGTTCAGAGATCCCTTGGTATTGTTAAAAATGACGTAAATCCGTCTTGTCTTTAGCAAGAATGTTCCATAGACTATTGTAAATGATAAAGAATAAACCCATATTCTCAAATGGCAGGCTATCTGAGTGGGGACACCGAGTTCGAAGAGAAACGCAGAGTACGAAATCAAAAGTCCAATTAGTATAACCATGTTAAAAAAATATGAACTAGATTTTACAGCGGGAGTTTTTCTATATTTTGTTAGAATAATAATGAATAGAATGATAACGACAACACCAATTATTGCAAACGTAAGCATCATAATTGCTTCTAATGAATTAAATTCAACATGATCTTTATATGACTGTACATAAGACGCTTGTATGTCGCCATCCGAGATTAGCCGATCTTTAATAATTTGCAAATCTTGGCCTTCAACAAAGACTCCGCTTTTGTCTTGTACCGAAAATGAAAACTCGCACTTCTCAGTTTGATCAAACGAACGAAAAACTTCATTGAAGTCGCCTATCTTGTGAAGCCTTAATTGAACATTGTCTATCACTTTATCTTGCAGCAATTTGCTGCAATCCTTGTCTTCAAACCTAATTGTTATAAAGTCATACATCAAAACAGGAAGCGAACAATCGATTCTGTTGTGTAAAGTTTGAAGTCGTTGACATAGATATTTATTTGGGGATGTCCCGTTTATATGTGTTTTGGTCTTTTAACTGATTGGTTCCC
>JADGIG010000218.1:0-12432 GCA_018985235.1 Sanchytrium tribonematis
GAAACTTCCTCATCTTCATCAAATTGTGCAATTAAAGAGTATTGATGAGTTGGAAATCACAGATTATCAAAAATCTGGAAAAGTGCTCGTGAAAGAATTGGATTTGGATGTTTGGCATGTTCGAGATATCTTGTTGAAATTCCCTATAGTTGGACATCTATACGGAGCAATGACTCATATATTTGGGCAATTATTTAATAAATTATTATAAAGCAAAAAAGTTTTGCTCCTTTTATCACTTCTTCTTCTCCAACAAACGCTAAGTTGCAGACAATTACTCAGAGAAAACCAAAAATTTGGTCATCTATTTGAGTAATAAGACATGTATTCAACTATTATTTATCAGAAATTCTGTGTAATCTTGATCATTGGTGTATCGGTGAATTTGAAAAAGTATCAAAAATATCCTTGAGGAATCTCAAAACATGTCCCAATTGGCTGACTATGTTGATTAAGTAATCTCAGTGATAGTGAGGTGTTCCGAGTGAAATGAAGTCGAAATCAAAAAAAATATTACCATTATTTATTGATTTTAAAATACTGACAGTATCGCATCCAGAAACATATTATTATTTACTTATTGAGTGGATTTGCATACATAATAAACTGCATTATTTAGGAATTTGAGTTGCCTAATAATTTTCCCCAGTTGAAGATAATGATAATTTTGACAAAATTTTAAAATCATAAAGTCTTTACCAGCTCAACTCCCCCCATATTTTAAAAATGTCAATAAATAATTACTTAATTCATATATTTATTCATTTTCACCAGTTGAATCAATGGTTTCTTGTGCTTCAAATCGAGGAACATTTACATCAGAAACTTCCTCATCTTCATCAAATTGTGCAATTTCAAACTCTTCTGCAGTCATTGAGTATGTTGTTCCATTTAATAATGCATTTACAACATTAGACCAATTTGAAAAGCGCTTAAATGATGCAATAAACTAAGAACTTAAGTTATATAAAACTACCTAAGCCAGTTGCATTTGCCATATGTAATTCCTCCACATTTTCAGTCAAATAACAGGTTTTTAAAGTTTTAACAATTGTCTCAGGAGTCATTTTTGCCCATTCACAGACAATCCAGTCTCTTAATTTTACAATTCCTGGTTTTTGGAAGACTTTGGATTTGTTTGGGTCTTATTGAAATTCATCAACTTGTTTATCATAGAAGTCTAAAATTGATTTTCTTATTGCAGCTCAACATCTGCAAGTTGACAATAACCTGTTGTTCCTGCTGGAAATTTAATAAATTCAATATTCGTATTCTGGAAGTATGATTCAATTTCTGATCCAATATGAGCGCTTGCTTGATCCCAAACTAACAATCAATTTCCAAACGGAAATACACAATCCATGTATTTCTTTAATAATTCTTGAGTAACCCAATTTTTTTTCGTATAACCGACAATCTTGTTGTTTGGATTTCAATTGTGTTAAACTTTGGAGCTGAATTTGTTGAATGTACAATTAATGGAATGATTTTTTCATGATTTTTTTCCACACTCGTTACGGGAATTTAATTTGCTCATGTGGTTGCTAATGTTCTTTTAGTTCCCACATTCATTCAAATTACAGTTTCATCTGCAAATACAATCTGATCACTCGAATAAAGAGATAATATGCTTATAACTTGTAGAATATGTTTTGCTGCTGATTCAATCAAGTTTTAATCATCTTTTTTAACTAATTGTGTTGCTGCTTTAGGTACGAATTCATTTCGTTTTAACATACCTTCATACCGATTTCTTGGCGCTTTGATTGTTCCATCATTAAATGCTTCAAAATCTTGTTTTTCAATTCATTTATAAGTACTATCATAACTCATAATTGATTTGCATAACATTAAAAATTTGATTCTTTCAATAATAATATCATCAATGGATCCAAATTTCATACTGTGCCCAATTGATACCATTTTACGACTGTTTCTACCTCAATATGTAAATATTTTATCAGCATTTTTTCTCCAACCTTTAATTGCTTTTGTTCTATTTTGCAATATTTTTAATACTAATTGAACCTTCTAATAATTGTAATAAAGCTTTACGTTTTTGTTTGATCATTAAAAATTGTTATCTACGCGGATGATTTCCATTTGTCACTTTTAAAATTTGATGTTTGACCCATCTACCCCCGGGGGAGCTGAGCTGCCAAAGGCTTTAAAAGGCTAAGCTACAAGATGCAAAATCGGTCTGCAAAGGATGTCATAATATTAACACAAAAGACTCATTTTATTGCTATGGTAGCAGATGTGTTATTCATTATGGCTGTTTACAAAATCTTCAAGGATTTTTGTGCTGCAAATCAGATTGCTGAGTTCAACGAAATAAATCAAGTTTAAGTCAAATAAATGTCATTTTTGCTCATACTTTATCAATATCAATTGCTATAATCTATTTTTAAGATGCTTATAATCCATCATGAAATTTTCCACCAATCAGGGTCCTTGCACATTAAGACATCGATTAACAGTTTCCCACCCGTCGATGGGACCCTGCAACAACCGTCTTCCCTGGACCAGCGGATGACTGGAGCTGATTCAATCGTTCCGACATGACAATGTTTCGACGTGTTGAAACATCATATGTTGCAATAATTGCGTCAATAGGGAATCACATGGCAACTTGTCTTCAAAATAAACGACATGTCGATTTAATTTTTGTCAATTTTGTCTGTCGAAAATTTGCCCTTTCGACATGGATTCACAAATCTCTTCTGATGATTCCGAAAACTCATTAGAGTCATTTATGAATGATTTGTTAATGCTAGATACCGAATTTTCAAGTATATGTCCCAAATTTGTTCAACGTGAGAGACAATCAATCCCAAAATCCAATTGGTGGGAATTTGTTTATCCCAGATTACAACCAAGTGCCTACAAGAAAATCTATCGTATGAGAAAGGAAACAGTACAAAGATTAACCCAAGTATTGTATTCATTTACTAATAATTCAGATTTCAAATACAATACACGGTCCAAATTCCACAAAGCTATTTGTGTTTGTTTACGCTATCTCACTAGACACAAACGTCAGTTTGATCTACAATTCGATTATAATTGCTCAGGTGGATATATTAATATGTATTTCAAAGACGTGGTTTACTTAATTATAAATCATTTATCTGATCAAGTAATGAGTTGGCCAAATTTAGATGAGAGAAAACTTGCTAATGATATTTACAATGTATATAATATTTCATGCTCTCTTGGTTGCCTGGATGGCACCTTTATTTATTGCAAAGGGTATGGAGAGACACCTGCCAACTATACGTGTCGCAAATTTGATTTTAGCATGAATGTGATACTTGTAAATGATCATAATTTATTAATTCGTCATTTTATTTCAAACAACGTAGGTGCCAAAGGTGATAATGAAATAATTGAGCAATCAGATTTAAGTAGATTAATTCCGAGTATATTGGCATTTAAACACAATGGCGACCATTATAATAATAGTATTGGCTTACTACGTATTTTATAGTTGCTGATAAAGGTTTAAATAATTCAAATTATATTATTACCCCATTCAGTGATAGAGGAAGAATTTTTTCAACTCAAAAGCGCGCATTCAATTATTGGTTGAATCAGTATCGTGGCACTGCTGAAACTACGATTGGCAAGTTAAAACTGAGATTCCTAATACTGAACGAAGGATTAACTCGACATATGTGGGAACAGCAGATGAAAACATTCGAGCTTGTATTTATCTTCACAATTTTAGCATTATTAATGGGGATTTGATAAATAGGGATGAGTTGGTGGACGTTGAGTCCCATGAATTACCATTTGAATGTTGTTTTTCTAAAACAAATAATGAAGATGTTGGGAGTCAAACAGTGAATTGATTGATGAAGATAGTGGATATAGAACAGCAAGAACAAAATTATATCAATACTTTATTCAGATCAGTTTATTCGTTTCTTTAATAATTCGAATTTAATTAATTTGTTATGCATTGAATTCATTACTAATTCAATTGATGATGCTTTGGATTTTTGGGGTTTGAAAATTTTTCCAAAGTAGTCTTATAATGTCTTGCTCTTTGTGTTGTGAACTGTTTATCCCCCTCCCAATTCATTTCTGCTTGATTGGGTAGGTAATGTCATCCACATTGAAAAAATTATTGGGCATGTCCACCCCTCGCTTATTCGAGTCTCGTCTGATGTCATTTTCTAATTGGTAACAATATTTTAAAGGTTATTGGTGTAACCATAGACGATAGTATCCGAGCTGACCGTCTGACCTGACTTTGAAAGAAGCATTTATTGATTAATTCACGGGGTTTATTGATTTGCTGAGTCTCAACATGTCTTAATTTATAAGAAAGTAAAGATTTCATTTTCAATTCTCGTTTTTATGATCCTGGTGGTACAAATTGTGCAATTGTCATATTACACACGAAAAATGGGAGAGACAATTACCAAAAAAACAAAAAATCATCAATCAAAAAAAGTCACTTTCGTTAAGAATGCGGGAAATATTGATGCAGCATTAAAAGAAGCTGCTGAGGAAGCGAAGCTACAAAAGCAAACAAAGAAACAAACTGAAGTTGCAAATAAAATCAATCAAAATGAAGAGAATGTGAGCAAATTGCCCGACCAGATTGACGTAACAGATTGTAAACATGAAATTATACAATCTGCACCTGATAGGGCCATTTCAATTTATTAAAATCTATTATTGGTCGTTTAGCGGATGTTAGCCCAGAGAAACAGACAAACAAAGCCATTCGCCAAAAAAGAACAAATCTTATGTAAATTGTTACATGATTCACATTTTAGAATGCAACACTTTAAACTATAAAGAAATGTATGCAGTTTAAAACAAAATTGTTGTAAAATGTGCTCAAAATGTCACGCTAAATCATATGGAATTAGATCCATTTTGAAGAAGTTAATAAAGAGATAGTGCACTTGCACTTTGTTAGTGAATTAGCCCCTGTTGAGGCTTAGATGAATGCCCTGATTGCAATCCAAAAATTAGATATGAAATTTAAAAATTACAACTGCCTCTCGAAAAAGCTACATCACAAGAAATTAAACCAAAAGGACAATGTGTAAGAATGAAAATTAAAATTTGAAACCCCAAATCACCAGATTATCAAAAATCTACTTTGTTCATTTTAATAGAATTGCATTGCACCAAATAAGATTAAATCCCAATCAAATATTTTCAAACTTTATTAAAAAAGAACGTGCTGTTTTGAAATACATACTTGAATCCACTTAACAAAATAAATTTCACCATGACATGTATGCTGAGTGTAACAAATATTATCTTTCGCCGCAAAAGAGCTTCAACTAAAACAATTACGCCCCATTCCATTGGATTTAAATCAAATTTCAAACAGACTTCAAAGTAATAATTAAAACATTCCGCGTTGATTAACAAATATCCAAATGATTTTGAGCATCACCTGTCAATTGATGCAGAAATAATTAAGCATAAATCATTTAATAATGCAAAGTAATTGATGGCGAAGAGAATATACTAGCCAATATTGAAAAATTGGCTGTTAAGGGCTTTATGATACACTCAAATTTTGATTAAGGATTTAATAAAGAATCGGATTGCTAAAATCCTTGAAACTCATGCTAGAAAAAGAAAAAAATTCAATAGCAAGTATGTAGATTTGAGCAATATCAATCCAACATCAAATAGATATGAAAGATTGTTTAGTCCGGTCCGACATATATTTACCAGTGTTAGAAATCGTTTGTCTCCAATAATGCTGAAAAATGCTGTATTTTTAAAACACAATACTAGTTGTTGGGATGTTTCCATTTCGTTTAAATTTTTATCTCATTATATGTTTTGATAAATCAGAAAGGAGGACACGGAGAACGGACATTGGTTTGTTGGTTTTTAAAAGGAAGCAATACCTAGAAATCAATAAATTAAATGGTACTACTTCTTTCAATTGATATTGGTAAAGTCAATACAATTTTTGTAGTAATGGACGTTGACTTTAACGATTACTGCCTTATAAAATATGTACAAACGGCGAGTATCGCTACAGTTAGTCATCCATCCTTTAATCACATGACCAATGTATTAGTTCAAATTCCTAATACTTATTCTTTAGAGAAAGTAATAATTGAAACACAAGTACAAGCAGTTAACAATGTTTCAAACCGAAACATGTTTCTAAACAACTGTATTGTATCGTTCTTATATGGTTATTTTAACAGCCAAGGTGTAACAAGTATCGATGTAACACCACAATCAAGATGTAAGTTTCTGAGAAAGAAGTTGCATTTGCCTCAAAAAAAGTACGCTCATACTTTAGCAAAAGAAGCATCGTTGATGTATTTGAATACAAGTGACCTTATTTGGGGAAAAGTTGGACGATTTAGCTGATGCTGTCGCACAAGGTATTTTGGCATTTACAATTCAATAAATATTTATTAAGAATTTAAATTGTTTCTACGCACAATTTCTTTCAATAATTTAGTAAACGGCATTGTGAATCCAACATATGCTGCTTTAAAGGAATTTAGGTCGGTGTATTGTTCCATTACTTTTCCAATTACATTCCAATTGCTATACTTCTTTTGATCACGTCGATTTGTACACGTACCCCATTCTTTCATTGGAGTGAATATCCCTACCGCTGGATTCACATTAAACCAATAATCCCACAAATCATCAACTGATTTTGGTGGTTTGGGAACAACACGTGATGTAGTTGTTGCAGCAAATGAATTGAGATTGGTTTGTCTTGGCTGTAGAGAAGGCTGCAAAACTGTAGTCTTTGTTACAGTTTTTGTATTTATTGGTGGTGCAATAGATTGACCAGGTACTACTTTAGTTTGTGTATTAGGATTGTCATGCTCTCGAAGTATTCGTGCAACTGATTCAGCTATTTCATTTGGATTAAATTGAGGCTGTGGTTGTCTATGCATTTGTTCAGCCGTTTTAAGTAAATTAGTTGGGTCTATATTATTTGAAATGTTTTCAGTAATTAGGTAGGTCGCCATTGTTTTAGCGTCCGACCATCTACACCATGCCATAAGTTGATTGAAATCAAATCGACGAGTTGGCGACAGAAACACTCTAAAATAAGCACCCCCACGACGGAAACTATGCAGTGAGACACCTCTTGCAATGTTGGCATTAGATTCCGTCACATCATCAATAATTTGTTTAATCTTTGCTTGAATGCCTTTGGCGCTGTGGTGTACATCAACATTTCCATCTGTTTCAAAACGATAACAAGAAAATAAATAATCATTTCTTCTAAGATTAGTTCTCAATGATTGTAAATGTTGCCTGTAGATATTATAAAAGTCAACAACGTTTAAACAAGAAACACCTGGTTCATTGTAGAGGTGATATACTCGTGAACCATTATTTACATTGGCGTGTTTAAACCATCTTAGACGTACAGCTAAATATGGCTGATTGTCAGAGTCTCTACGTAGTTCAACATCATTCCATTTAAAATCTAATACTTCGTTGATTCGGAAGCAACCAATAAATGTCAATGAGAATAGAAATTGATAATAAGTCTTAATAAATGGATGCTGGGAATTTAAACTTGACATTAACTCATTTAATTCAAATGTTGTTATTGGATGGCTCTGTAATTCCTCGTCAATATTATTACTTCTTCTATATTTTTTAAGCCCACTAACATATTTCTTTGCCTTTTTATCCTTAGCCGGATTATTTGCCATATTCTCAAACAAATGTACAAGTGCGCTCTTTGCTTGATCAACGGATCGGGCCTTTTGACCTCTTTCTGCTTCATGATGTAGAAAACTCACAACATGATCCACTAATACTGTATGTTCTGGATTATCAGATAATGGATTAGCTTCTAAAAATCGCTTATATCCTTTTATATAGGACGCATAACTTGCATGTGTATTGTTTGAAAGATGTGAATTAAGAATCTCAGTAATTGTAGGCATTTTATTTGTTTTAACTTGGAGTTCTAGGTGGGAAAAATTATGCATTTTATGCCATAAATATGCAGCCAATGGACATGTTATTTGACTAGATTGATTGGCTACTGTCAAATTAGTGTCTTGATTGGCTTAAGATGTCCAAAAATGTCCCAATTGGTGTCTTGCTAATGTCCGTTTCATTTATTATGTCATTTTCTAAATGGGTGATTTTCTGATTCAAATTGAGAATAGATTGTTGATTTTCCTTTGAAATGGCCATTTGATTCAATTGATTATGAGTCAAGGTGAATTGTTGGTTAAAAATATCAATTTCATTTAATATTTTTGAATTTGGAATTGGGAAATCATATTCATATGGGGAAATAATAGGAACACCGGTGAATTCTCTATTAAGCGGATTCTTGCTAAGTAATTGGCGTGTAAATTGACTCAAATCTTCATTCATTAAACAGTCTAAATCCAATGGAAATGGATTTGCAAAAATATCCAAATCTTTTAATTTTTGATTTGTGCCTAATAGCATGAGAGAAATAATGAATAATCCCACTTCAAAATAATCCGTGTATCTTCTATTAATTTGTGTCTTTTCTAGTGTCTTTGGATCATCATAAACAGACTCAATTTTGAATTCTAAATTGTGAAAAAATGCGGATTTTAAATCTAAAGCGAGACCATATGGCTGTGCTACATATAAATTACAATCATCATCTACTGTGAAATCAAGTGGTGTATTGCGATATAGATACACATTATAATTGTGGAATATTTTGACGATATTCATTAATTGGTAAATAATGTAATATTTGCAATGGAATGGGAAATCATTGCCATGTTTAGATAGAAATGTATTTAATTGATGTAAATTGCGATGATTGTCAAATACCAGTCTAAAATAGCCATCATAATTGCAATATCCGAGATATTTTGGAAAGAAATGAAATTCATCTAATTTGTCAATAATTTGTAAATGGTTGTATATTTTTAATTCAACTGGGTCAAATTCATTTTGTGCAATGTGCATTCTGTGTTTAAATTTGTAAAATGATTCTTTAGGTGGATTTCTTTTAATAATATGATCTTTTGCAAATAATTCAACACTGACTGGTTCGTCATTGTATATTGCTTCAAATACATGACAGTGAGTCAATTCGGTTGATCCTCTGCCAAAAATGTAATCGCCTACTTGAACATGCTCTAAAAATGGCAATTCGGACATGTGCTCCGAGTTTACTCCGATTGAAATATGAACAAATTTGATTTATTTAAATGCCGGATAACAATATAGCACCCATAATAGATGTAGAAATAAATGATGCAGATGAAAATTGCTGATCAGCTGCATTTGGATCTGTTGGAGGAGCTGGTACTCCGGAATCTGCTGGTGCACCTGGTGGAGGAGGAATTCCCGCAT
The DNA here is from genome assembly GCA_018985235.1 of Sanchytrium tribonematis. Taxonomy (NCBI): domain Eukaryota; kingdom Fungi; phylum Sanchytriomycota; class Sanchytriomycetes; order Sanchytriales; family Sanchytriaceae; genus Sanchytrium; species Sanchytrium tribonematis. Next base: position 9,334 of record JADGIG010000218.1, read on the forward strand.
CTGCTGGAGATACTGGTGGCCCTGCTGGTACACCTGATGGTGGTCCGGTTTGTGGTCCTGATGGAGGGGAAGGAAATCCTGCTGGTGGAGCTGGAAGATCTGTTGGACCTGAAGGAGCAGGCGGAAATACTGTTTGTCCTGATGTTGATGCAGGTAATCCAGCTGGTGAAGATGGATCTGATGGACCACCAGCACCTTGAGCACCTTGTAATGCAGCAGGTAATTGGGAAAGACCAGCAGCTATTTGACTTTGCATTTCTGGTGTCAATTTTGCTTTAAGTTCAGCAGGTATCTGTGAGGTAATATCGGATGGACTTGGAGGAGTCTGTGCTAAAATGAGCGAAATGGACAACATAACACCATAAATAGCGAGTATTCTTTTTAATACAATATTTGCAAGAAATTAACCATCTGATTGGTACGACAAGCTAATTGCGAATATGCAACCACTCCAATCACAAGGACTTGACTTCAACACCAAGTGAAAATGACTTGGTTTGCAAGGGTGTCAAACAAATAGTTGCAAAATCGGAGAATCTCCTCGTTACAAATTCTGCATGGTACTAGAGACCATCATTATCACAAAAGCCATATGCATCGTTGGTAAGTTGCTCCCTATTCTACAGAATATCGAACAGACCTGTGACAATAATGATAAAGCAACCAAATTGTGTAGGAGATTTAAGAGATTAAACTTTGTATTAAAGAAAATGGCATCCAAGACCTTTTCAGAGACCACCATGGATACTTTGCAACATCTTTTGAGTTTCTTAGGAACGGTGGATCTATTTCTCCAAGATTTTAAAGATTTCTCTTATATAAGAAGATTCTTGTTAAATGCGAATTACAACAAGAAAATGACCAATTTTGATTCCGAAATAGATAAAATCATTAGTGAGTTGATTGTATCATACATTTGTATGCAATACTATGGATTTGAAATCTGATACTGCCGACATTAAAGAGGACACAGAACAAATTACAAATCATGTGGTTGAAATGAAGGAATATTTACAAACCATGATGTCTCAAATCGATATTTTGGAGAGCAATCATCAAAACACACCTCCAGTAGTTCAGCCAGTAGGTATATCAGATGCGCAAATGGCTGAAATTAGAGCCATGTTTGTAGAAATGGCAAATTTACAAAATCCACTAACTGCTGAGAATTTGGAAGAAACGAGAGAAATTGTGATTCAATCCTCTAAATCATTCGATATTGATTATATTGATGGCATTGAATTGTTTAATAATGAAATATTGGGAAGTGGCTCATATGGCACTGTTTATTTAGGAGAATGGCATGGCATCAAAGTAGCCATTAAACAAATAACTCACTTTTCATTTAATAATCCATCCTCATTTACAGTCAAATCAGATGCATTTGAGAAGAACAAGTCCGTTTTACGAGAAGTGAAAGCATTTGAAAAATTAAACAAATCTCCATTTATTTGTAGTTTCTACGGCGTGACATCCATTGATGGTAAATTAGGGCTTGTTACGGAATATCTAGACAACAATTCATTGTATCATTGGCTCTATACGGATGGTAAATCACTCACAGATCCACAAATCAATAAAATTCGACTCGGGATTGCCCGTGGTCTAACTTACATGCATTCCCATGGAATTGCCCATAATGATATTAAATCTAATAATATCATGTTGGATAGTCAATTGATGCCTCGTATTATTGATTTTGGAATGGTTAAAATGAACAATTCAACCATGTCATTTCATGGCAAATCCAAATCAGTAGGGACAGATCATTGGAGAGCACCAGAGTATTGGGATGTCTCTACTGAATCATTCCAACTGCGTGATCAATTTCCATTTGCGGGAGATGTTTTCTCCTTTGCCATTGTTTTGGGTGAAATGGCAACATGTCAAATCCCATGGGATCAGCGTAGTGAATGGGATATTGAGCGTGCTATTTCCAAGGGAATGCGTCCATATACTTCAGATCAAATCAAATTTTCTCCTTTATTCGAAATTATTGATAAAGCATGGCAGCAACATCCAAAAGACAGATATTCTATGGAAGACTTGCTCAAGAAATTAGAATCTCTAGGCAGTTCGGCCAACTTTGTCATAAAACATAATTGGGAATATTTTGCAGAATTGACAAACCCCGCCCGTATAGATAACATTTTTGGCAATGAACTACTCAAATCATTCAAGGAATCCATTCAAACTGTGAATCACTCATTGTTCCAATCGTACTTGTTAAAATTAGTGAAAATTGTGAAGTTATATGATATAAAATCCTATATTGAATCATTAAAACCATTAAATGATAAAATGATTAAATTGAAAACACGTGAAACAGATTTATTTATACTTAATATCATGGCATTTCTCAAAATTGGAATTGAAAAAGACAACAAGGAGATATTTAATGATTTTGTGAATTCTGACCATGAATTATCTAGTTATTTTATTGGATATTGCTATTCAAATGGACTTGGGGTGGCTGAAAATGATTTTAAAGCATTTCAATATTTCAATAAAGCATCAGAATTGGGAATACCAGCTGCTCATTATTATTTGGGAATCAGCTATTTATATGGAAAAGGGTGTGCAGTAGATCATGAAATGGGATTAAAATATTATCAAATGGCTGGAGAATCACATTTTGGAGAAGGATATTCTGCAATCGGATATCTTTATAGAAATGGGAATATTGTGGAACAAAATGAAAAAAAAGCATTGCATTATGATGAATTGGCTAAACCATATAGCTATGATGAAGAGACGGGCGATGCATCATTAAAACTGATACTGTCTAGAATATCTCCTGAAGTAAAGAAAGAGGTTTTAGAAAAATATATGTTGATGCAACAAAATAATAAATCAAAATAATTTATTAAGTAATCATGTGAATCAATTCTTTTTCAATTTGCTCTGGTTCTACATCTGGCTCAAATCTTTTAATTGGATTTCCATCTGCATCAATCAAAAATTTAGTGAAATTCCACTGAATATCTTCATTTTCATTTAAATGCTTTTCTTTCAAATATTCGTATAATGGATGCTGCTGAGATCCATTTACATTGATTTTATCAAATAATGGAAACTCTACATTGTATTTTGAAGCTG
>JADGIG010000219.1:0-12388 GCA_018985235.1 Sanchytrium tribonematis
CGTTTCTCAATTTTCACTTCTACATTTATTAAAATCAATCATGAAGACGCTGTCATGGAAGAGCAATCTGACAACATTGAGGAAATAGTAGATTTCATTACTCCTAAGACGTTTGTAGATCCTTCATTGTTACTAAGTTTAGCATACCTATATAAATTGCAATCGAAATTCCAGCTTTCAAGAGTATTTTTTGAAGAAATATTAAAACAATTGATAACGCGTCCAACAATTGGTATTCCAGAATATGAAATTGAAAAGGTAGGAATTTATTTCACAGATAGATGGGAGCTCAGTGGCTCAGAAATGAGCCATGTAGTGGTTCAGCTCATTCAATTTTCCTTTTTAAACCTGGCGGACATTTACATTTCTGCTGAAAATTATGATTTAGCTCAACATTATTTAGATTCTGTCGAAGCTCTTGACGACGATTATTCGACGGAGTCAGAAAACTGTTTGCCTGTTGCATTTCATATTTTATCGTATGATGTCAAAACTAATAAGGATTTTAAACACTTTGTACTTGGCAATGCTACAAAACTTAAAGGCAAATGTTTATTCTGTGAAGGCGATTATATTGGTGCAATATCTTTATATGAAAAAGCTTTTGAGTGGATACCAAATGATAAAGTGATTCATGCTTTGTATGATGATTCCTTAAAAAAGTTGAAGGAAAGCCCACCCATTTTTAGCGAATAAATATTTTTCAAAAATGTCAGAGATTTTTTCAAATCTAGAGATAAGAATCCATGAAGCCACAAACTACTTGGAAGCCTGTCAGTCATTTTTATCAGATAATAGCTTTGAGCAATGGCAAACTATTTTAAATTTATTTGCCTCTTCAAAACTGAAGATTAAGGAAAAATTAGATAGTGACAGCAATTTTAAAAAACAAATTAATCTGGTTGAAAGAGAATTGAATAGCTTTATTAACAGGCTCATAAGTATCAAGCATCAGAAGATATGGACAAAAGCAAAAAAATTGGAGAATGTTGAACAGGCAGTGACCAAGATAAACACAGAATTTCAAAATTTTCTACTTTTGTTGGGGAATGAAATATCTGATACAGAAGATTTTTTTCTTGAAGCAATACAAGCAGATTTGCTTGGAAATGTCGACAGATGTAGATCGCTGCTTGAAAACTCTTTTCGAGCTGGAAACAAATGGGCCGGACTTAAGCTTGCTCAAATGTGCCAAAACCTGGATAACGCCGAGTTTTATCTGAGAGAAATAATAGACCCCAGGGCTCTTTATGCTATGGGAAACCTTAAGTTAAGCAAAGGTCTGATTGACGAGGCTGTTGCATACTGGACGAAAAGTAGCCAAGAACTTGGCAAAACTTCAAATTACTACGAAAAATTAGCATTAGACGTCAATTTAAAATTAATTCAGTATGGCAATATGAATTCAGACTTGATTTTGACTACCTTGAATGATAATATACAGAAATTTCATGCTGAATCTATTAATTATCTTGGATATTTATACTACAATGGGGGGCTTGTTGTGAAAGACCTTAATCAATCCTTTAAACTGTTCAGAAAGGCAGCAGAGTTGGGTCATAGCGACTCTTACAACAATTTGGGAATTTGCTTTGAAAAAGGGCACGGGACAGAAATTTCCATCGAAAAAGCCAAAGAAGCCTATTTTGCTATTGCGGAATCACATGGTGAAGCCTGTTCAAATCTCGGATTCCTCCTTTACAAAGAAGGAAAGTTTAGGGAATCTTTACATTATTTAAGTCGTGGATCATTTCTCGGTTCTACAACAGCGGAGACTCTTTTAATAAAGGTTCTGACCTCAATTGCGATGGACAAAACCAAACTTGACGAATTAACACTGCCATTCAAAAACTTGCAAATAACCCGTAGCTCTGAAAACAAGGTGATCGCTCCATAAAGTAAATCATTACCATATTTTATTGGGTGACTTTCCATAAAATCAAGCAATTATCCATTCCACCAGTACTCAACAAATATTGACCATCTTGGGTAAATTTGACGCCTGTAACATGCGAGCAATGTCCAATGTATTCCTTGAAAGCTAAATTAAAACAAAGTACGTGGCGCAGTCTTAGATCGTGGTCTTGGCCAATTCCAAATCTGGACAGTAGAATTGTCTGTACCATCTACCAAAATTTTCTTCTCGGGATGAACAGCAACACAATTAATGTCACTGGCATCGTGGACTCCTTTAGATTTGTCAGCATGTTGTTGCCAAATACCCATAGTAGACCAAGAAAACATACAAGTATAAGAATTGTACTTGAGTTGCTTAATAGTGTCAGCATGTGTCAATTGTTTAAGCCCTTCACAATCCCAATATAAAACTTCTTTATCTGTAGAGTTACTGATCAAAAAAGTGCCTTCCACATTAAAGTCTACTGACAAGATTCGACTAGTATGACCACTCATTTCGCCCAATCTAGTGTGGTTGTTGGAAGCGTCATAAACGTCGATTTTACCATCTGCAGCACCTGTTACTAAATATTTTCCATTTGGACCGTATCTAATGCATGTAACGTCTCTATTGCTGACGGTAAATTTGTTCATTTGGGTCCAATTCATTCCTTTTTCATCTCCTTCAAAAACATGAACAGTACCACTTCGAAGACCAACGGCAATTTTTTGCAATTTTGGATGCCAGCATATAGCTCTTGCAGCTCCTACCTTAATTTTAACTATGCATTTTCTATCTGAAATGTTCCAAATTCGAACGCATCCATCATCACCACAAGTAGCTGCAAAATTACCTTTAACATCTAATCCCCATAATTCGGCATCTTTAGATGAGTCATGAGCATTGACCAATTTTGTTGGCTTAGCTGGGCTTACAAACTTATTCAATTCAGTATCCCATTCAGATATGTTGCAATTTCTCATACCAACAAGAATTTTGAACTTTTCATTTCCACTTGTGTCAATACTACAGATATTGGGGAGTTCAGCTTCATCTCCTTCTTTCAGTTGACACTCAGAAAGAACTTTTAGGTCTGCATCTAAAACTGCAAGCTTGGCATCTTTACCTCCACAAATAATGGAATTCATATGCTTCTTTAGTGCCAAGATATTTCCATTGATAACAGGGTTATTTGTTTTGTTAGCTAGCTTTCCGGCCTTCCAGACATAAATGTGCCCATTTGCAGTTCCTGTCCACACTGTGTCGTCATTAAGGTAAGCAGCTGTTGGGAGTGCTTGGATTAAATCATTATTTCCAAACTCACCTCGCTTGATTTCGAGTTTTCCACTGACGAATGTTGAAAATCCGATGTATTTGACACCAACTAGGGTACATTCCGTCTTCTTAGTGGGATGGGCAACTAAGTCTAAAACTTTGTTGGAGATTCTTGTTGAAGTTAATAATTTCTCATTATTCCAATCGTAAACCAAGACTTCATTATTTGGGTCTCCTCTAGTAACGCCATACAAGAGATCTCCAGTACAATTAAATTGCAACGCATTGATGCCATTTGAACCACGAGGTACCTTACAAGTTTTCAACAATTGGGCCTCTGGGAGTTTGTTGAATTTGGTATCTGAAATCTTGTATATGTTGATGTATGCATCACGTCCGACTTGGCCTAATGCAACAAGTCTAGAAGAAGTATGAACCGCAAGACCTAAAACATCATCATCGTGTCCTTGGAGAATGCATTGGGTGTTACTAGACTTTTGATGAACAATTCCAAGGCTTCCGGCAGTATAAATGACCAAGTCGTTATCTGTTGCGTTTAAAGCGGTAGGCAAATAAAACAAATTATTTCTTCTTTCTTTCGCATGATATCCAAAGACGTAGTTTAATTCCAATTTAAACAAAGGATCAGACATAACCACCTCTGGTTTTTCAATAGGAGCATGCACTTGTGAGGTAGTTTCTTTAATTGGCGTTTGTCCAGTATTTTTGGGTGTGGTTTTAGGCTTTGACGGTGATGTTGACGGTGAGGCAGATGAGTTTGATTTTGTAGGTGACGGAGGTTGTTGACCTTTTGGGACAGTAGTAGTTTTTGGTTTCGGCGCACTCATTTTATTTCAAAATTGAATGTTTCAAAAATGAGAGGAATTTTTATACCTAAATTATTCGTATCATTATCATCAAGTAATAGGTCATTGATTATACCATTTTCAGCGGTGAAATAATATCAAAATTAATTTAATGCTTTAAAGTATAAATTTATTGTGTTTTTAAAAAATTGATAAATGTGGAAACGTCTTCCTTTTTAATGCTCACTTCTTGACTTAAATCCTCGGTGGTAACTTCAACAGGCGAGAACTGAATATGCTGAGAATCAATTTCCTTCATAATAAGCTCATTTCGGCCAACCTTAATGTGCACTTGCTCTTCTTTATCCATTGATAATTTAATACCAGATAAATTCTCGTAAAGTTGAAGCAAATATTTTGACGAACTGGCATCCTCGGAACCTTGTAGTTTCTCGTCTAATCTCTGCATCTTATTGAGAGCTTCTGTAATTTCCTGTTTGACAGTATCTAACTCATCTTGAATCATTTGAGGGGTATTATTCACACAAATATAAACCATAAATCAGCACATGGTACACCAAGTGCGACACGCTCTATCAAAACTATTTCAATTTTAAACTTAGGCAAATTATAAACGAGAGTTTGTCGTGCTAAGTTTGGTGTGATGTTAGAGAAATTGTGAAAATCAAAACTCAACAAGACATTAATTCTCACTAAGTACGATTAACAATATAGACATTGAAAATGCCATTTTGCGGAAGTAGTACACGATTTTGAAGATTTTAATTTATAACTGAAGGAATTTTGTTATTAGCAATCAAATATCAAAATTTATTACGTTAAACCTAATCACCCAAATTTTATTGGGTTGATAATGGGTCCCTATCTTTCATGCTTATTTGGACATGCTCTAGACCTTCTTTTAGTAAAATCCTTTGCAAAACTTTTAAATAGCCTCTTTCGGTATTTGTATGATTCGTAACAATCACCATTTTGTCGTTTTGTGCTAGATTGAGGATTTCATGATGGCCCAATTCACCAGTAATATAGCAATGTGCATCAAAATTGGGGAGAACGGAACCACCAGATCCAGCACAAACTGCAATACTTGATACATTTTTTCTTGAGTTTGCAACTTGAATGTATGGTATGCTGAGATGGTTTTTCATTATTTTGATGAGTTCGTCACCTTCAATGGAGGTGCTTAAAGATTTCGATCTACCACTTTTGTCTTGGGGAACATTTAGATCGCCATCAAAAGGACTTAGAAGCCAGTCGTTTATTCCGCCTTCCATTGAGTCAAGCCTTGTGTGTGGACAATAAACGCCAATTCCATGATATAAAAGAGAGCTCAAAATAAATTGCTTCGGGTCTGTATGTACAATTCTTTTAATGCCTTTGAATATTATTGGATGATATGCAACAATAACAGAAACCTCATTTGCAATTGCTTCATTCAGGACCTCTTTAGTCAGGTCAATTGTCAAAAGGATCTTATTACTGGTCCTTAATTCAAATGGTTCAACTAGGATTCCTGTGTTGTCCCATGGAGCTTCAAGTGTTTTCGGTGCAATTTGCTCAAATATAGTAGCGACTCGCTTGAGCATATTGCTGGAACTGTAGGGGAAATTTCTAGGAAATTGAATTGAAAATATTTATTTTTTACTCTTTTTACCCTTCTTCTTTTTGGACTTCTTATTGTCTTTTTTCTCAGCAGCAGCTTTTTCTAATGCTTGATCTTTGAGAGTCTTCTTGACGACTTTCTTTTCTTCCATTAAAAAGGCGCGCAAAACTCTATTTTTTACACAAGCAGAGCAAACACTACCACCGTAAGCCCTATTAACATTTTTTTGTCTTTTAGAAATACGCGAATATTCTTTAGGTCTCAAATGTTTAATACCAGGTAGGATAACGTCACAACCAGCACCGCCGCATTTTGGGCCTGATGCCAATTTCTTACGGTATTGGAAAACTAATTTAGAAGGTGCTTTTACAACTCTAACGGCATTGCTTTTCGTATTGTATGACAATCGACGTCTGTATGTTAATCTTTGAGCCATACATAGTGACTCATGATGCAAAAAATTCAGTCCAACACGTGGTTTTAACCAATCAGAAGTCCTGTCAGAAATTTATACCAATGTTTAATTTCAAAGATTCCACAATTCAACTCTTTCATTCTTGAACTACTTCTCAAGCTGCATCATGAACCGCATTGCGGCAAATTAATTTGAGCTAACTCCTGATTGGGTATGGTTTGATTGGCTGCAAATCTAATAAAGTCTGAGCTTTGTAAAAAGGTGAAACTTTTGAATGAGGTCCCACAGGAGATCAACTAGACAATCATCTTCCGGTTTAATTGAGAAAGAAAGTCAAGCCAGCCTTAATCCTGACGATTCGGTCAGTAACATTAGTCCACAATCACCTCCAATTGCGGCCTATTCCAATTTTTATTATCCACAACAACATTTGCCATCACACCAGATCCCAGTTGAACCAAATTACATGGCACATCAAAGCTATCAGCAGAATTATGAACAAAATTATGAGCAGCATTATGATATGGAAAATATTAATCAAGAACAAGAAGAACCTTATCTTGAAAGCGCATATGACTACACGATAGAGCCATCTTCTCAAGATTTTTTAAATCCGATAGGCCGAAAGAATAGTGGAAGCATTCATAACGCCAATGAGTCAAGAAACTCTAGGCAGTCTGTTAGTGACAATAATGCATCGGAAGAAAGAAGCAAATTAAGGCCAACTTCACAACTTGTAAATCCAGAAGTTAAACCACCAAAGCGACATTTTCCATTTTTTTCATATGTACTAAGCATTGCTCACGTTGTCGTTTTAGTTATTGCCTTGTTTGTCAACAAGGGAGCTACAGGAAATTTGTTGGCACCTATAACTAGCAATTATATGATAGGACCAGATTCCACTGCACTTATTAAAACTGGTGCTCGATTTGTGCCTTGCATGAAGCGTCAGGATTTCCCTAATTTTAAACTAGGAAATTGTCCTAGAAATGGAGGCGAATTGGGAACTTGTTATTTGAGTGAGTTATGTGGCTTTACTGATACTGATCAATGGTACAGAATCATTACAGCCTTGTTTTTACACGCTGGAGTCATTCATTTGATTTGCAATGTCTTCTTCCAATTAAGTTTACTTAAGGATTTGGAGAGAGTTTGGGGTTGGTTTTTAATCTTCCCTATTTTCATGCTAAGTGGATCATTTAGTTTTCTTTTTGGTGCTGCCTATGCGCCTCAAACTGACGTTACACCATCTGTTGGATCCTCAGGGGCTTTGTTTGGGATAACTGCGGCCTTAATTATCAATCTATTAATTCATTGGAAGTCTTTACATAGGCCAATATTGCAATTGGTCAACCTAACTGTTGTTATTGTGATATCGATTCTATTCGGAATTTTTGTTTCTTTTATCGATAATTATGCTCATATTGGTGGATTTATTATGGGAATCGGCAACAGTTTAATATTTGCTCCTTATGAGGGCGTTCGAAATACTCTTCGAAGAGTTGGTGTTAGAAAATCTTTAATTTACTCATCCTGGTTTCCTTGGACTTGCCGTCTCATTGGAATTGTATGGAGCGTTATTTTGTTTGCCTTTGTGGCTAAAGATTTTTATTCCAACACAAAATCGTGTTCCATTTGTGAAGGTTTAAGCAGTTAATGAATTTATTAGAATTTCAATTGTGTTTGAATAGCATTCTCTTTTTCCTCTGGCTGGGTATCATATAATTTCACTCTCTTTCTGTTTTCCTCTTCTTCAGTCATACGCTTTCTATGATCTTCTTTTAATTCTTCAAACTTCTTTACTTTCTCCATACTTTGAGAAAAAGATTCGTCTTGTACATCTTCTGGTTTGTCTAATGCAAATGGATTAATCTTATTAAGCTTGATTTCGTCAGAATTATCTATTTGCATCAGGCTAGACACTTCCGCTATAGACACTAATTCATTTTCTATTTTCCTTTCCATCGGTTCAAAACTGTAATTATTCGTATCATTATTAGTTAAAATTGTATTAAAGGCATAGTCATCAGCAGCAAATGGGTCTTTAATCTTTGAAGCTTGAACATCATCATCTTCGTCAAATTCATTTTCATTTTTGTATGACAAAATTAAGTCTGCAATATCAGATCTGTTGAAATAATTTACAATTTTAGCAGCAGCTTCGTATGATTGCTCCAAATGTAGCCGACCAGACAATGCCAAAACTTTTTTAAAATTGTCAGCTTTGCACGCGTTTTGTATTAATTTGAGTGAAAGTTTATCTGCTTTGCCTTTAAGTTCGAATATGTTATCGTCTTCTTCAAAATCAGAAATCAACATATTTAAGGTAAGAAGGATATTTTCATTTCTCTCAGACTGTGGATCTGTGGAATACCCTTTCATCTCGAGCTCGACAGATGTTGGAATTGCATCTGGGACCGGAGGGTATGGCATCTCCATCTAAGTTAATAAAAAATACAGGACATGCTACAAAATGAAACCTTTCACTTGAGACACCAACCGGCCAAATATAATATTCATTGTAGACTTCTCGCCCTCGCAAATCTAATATTGGAACCCACAAGTTTCCTTCGGATAGCATTTGTAAACAGCCATTAGAGTCGTAAATTACCGGGTTGCCATAATAAGAAAATGATGAAAAAAGAATGTTTGCGCCTAGAATTGGTATTTGGCCATGTTTGATGACCCTGGATTTATCAGTATCAACATAGCTGTAGCAGGTATTTCCAAGAAAATCCGCAAAAATTGCAAAAATTTTAGATTGATATGCACATAGTGATATGCAGCGACCTTCTAAGGCAAAGACGTGCGTAGTTACACCAGAATAATCAAAAACGTAGACCTTAAGACTGCTTAAACAAATTGCAACACCGCCATTAAAAGCTGCTATTGCCTGAGGCTCACTGTCCAAAGTAATAGTCCAATCATTTCCACTTGCTCTGTCCGGATCATGGAATGCTAGTTCAAAAGGCTCTTCTAAACGGAGCATGTATAGACCATCGTCACTAATATCTGCCATCTCATAATCATTTAAATCTGCATATCTCAAAGGTTTTTTGGTTTTATTATGATAATCACCAGTAATGAAGGAACCGTCATCTCTTTTAACTTTGCTAACTTTCCCCGACAAATTGAATGCCAGGAAACGTTTTGTCCCAACATATGGTGTTGTACCAGACTGAAACGGTTCTTGATTAACTGTGAGTTCTTCCAATGCATCTTTGACATCTTTCAAAGTGACCTTGCCTCCAGTAGGTCGAAGGTCATTTTCGTCTTCTTCCAAAAAATCATTTAAATCGTCACCTTGACCATCTTCTCCTTCATTTCCATTGTTGTCGGCAAACATTTCATGGTAAGCATCCGTTTGGGTGACGGGGTCTACAGCTCCAACATCCTGGGTGTCAAAATCTTCTTGAGCTTCAACTTCAGTGAAGTTCGCTGGCGGTTCTTGTGCTTGGTTTTGCTCTATCTGTAATGGAAGAATGGTTGCTCCTCCACTTTTTATAGCAACAAATACGCTTTTGTTGACGACGCATATTGCAACAGCTTCGTCTATATCATATTTTGCAAGTTCTTGGTGAGTTTTGAAATCCAGCACAGTGACATGAAATAATGAGCAAATATAAATCTTATCGTTTGAAACGCAAAGGTCTCTGATTATAGATGAATACTCTATTTCCGCCAGATTATTAAATTTCGAGTCTATATAATTCAGAGCGGATAAACCTCCAACAATTAACCCATTCATGGGAGTCCAAGCAAACGGAAATCGCTTATTTTGGTCAATGTCAAATGTAACAAAAGTGTTGTGTTGGCTCACAATTTCGAGATTATCCATGCTAAAAATTGATAGAACTCCATTTTTGTCTCCCAAGGCAAAATATTTTCCATTAGGGCTCACTTTTAAAGAAATTGCAATATTCTTTATCTCTACTGAAAGAATTTTGTTAGAAGTCATATCAAATTTTTTTAAAGTTGTACCAAAAGAGTAAATTAAACAGTCTTCGCCATAGCAATCCATTGCTCTAATTTTTGCATTTTCCTTGGCCAGAATCTTTTCTAAGTCACCCTCAAGATGAAAAAGTTCGATCTCGGTGTCATTCGCAACAAAAATTCGGCTCTTCGAGGAACAAAAACAAAAATTATCATTATTTGCGATAGTATTCTTAATACCCTGTTCGTCAACAAATTGCAACTCTGTTTCTGATACTAGGACAGCATGATTTGCGGCAGTAAATGCAGTTATAAGCGGACCCGTCGTAGAAATTGTTCTTAGCATCTCGGAGGTTTTGTCGCGGCGGAAAATTAATTGCTCAATGATGCTTCATATTTATTTTTTGGTATTCCAAGGAAGTACCACGTTCTGGTTTAGCAGCCAGGAAACATCATTAAGAGGGGGATCATCTTCTAGTGCAGAACATTCAATTACTTTATGAGAAATTGGTCCCAGCCTTAAAAAACTATCAATGTCTGCGGATGATTTTGCCTCTTCTAGATCTTGCTTGTTTGCAACTACTAAAATTGGGCAAAAAAGATCTGATTTCACCACAGAGTGAAGCTCATCTTTAGCCAGTGTTAACCTGTTAAGATCCGACGAATCAATTATCCAAATAATCCCATCCACAACGTCTTCAAAATAATTTTTCCAGAATATCCTTATGGAGCTTTGACCTCCAATATCCCAAAAATTAACATGGTATCCATCAATATCTTCACTTAGAATTTGGAAACCAAATGTGGGTTCAATTGGTTTTTGGATGTGTAGCAAATTATATAAGAATGTTGTTTTTCCAGAGTTGTCAAGTCCTAACACCAAAATCCTCTTGTTTTTTTCCTTTTTCTTTATTTTTTGGACAAGACTGTACATTGTAAATTAATTTGTGTCAGATGAATCTCCGGTATGTTTAGGTTAACCAGAAAATAGATCAAGATGTTATGAAAAGCACCTCGGAATTCTTCGCAATTAATATCAGGATTGAGTTGAACTTGGATTTTACACAATATTAAATTTTAGGTGATTTGTTTCAAATAAAAAATCACGTGTAAAAACAATTTCCAATCCAGTCATTCAAATTTTCAAAGCAATGAGTAAAGGAACTAAGAAAGTTGGAGTTTGTGGAAAATACGGTACTCGATATGGATCTTCGTTAAGAAAGAGAATGAAGAAAATTGAAGTCACTCAACATTCAAGATACGCATGTTCATTTTGTGGAAAAACCAGTGTAAAAAGAGAAGCCGTTGGCATTTGGAAATGCCGTGCCTGCAAAAGAACTGTGGCCGGTGGTGCTTGGGTTTTATCAACAACAGCTGCTCTTACAACAAGATCCACAACAAGACGTCTTCGAGAAATGGTTGAAGTTTAATAAATATTTTCTAAATGGAACACTTGGAGTTGGAATTTACTCCCGATGATTTAGAAATTTTCGATGACCAGCTCGTTCATGCATGCTATGAATTACAAGATTCAAAAAGAGTCGGTAAAATTGCTTCTAGATCTGCGGAGTATTACAGAGGAAATGGTGTTCTGGATATCGAAGTGTACAAGGAAAGACTATATGGCGTGACTTCTGAGGGCGAACTTATCGTAATTGGTGAAGACAAAGAATGCTATGAGATATCAAATGGGATTGGATTGTCATTGTCTATATCAAATTTGGGAATGTGTCTTATTTCCGATTCATTGGGTTATCTGCATATTTTCGACACTAATACTAGAACCTTGATGCAAGACATTAAAGGACATAGTTTGGAAGTATGGAGTTGTTGCTGGCAAAATCATGCCAATATCGTTTCTGGTGCAGATGATTGTAACTTAAATTTTTGGGATATTATTTATGACAATAATATTCTATGTGGAAACTATGACGAAAAAGTCCGTATTGTGGATTCAAGAACGCCAAACAGAATCGAATCAGAATTAGACTGTGGGGGTGGAATATGGAGAATGAAAAAGAACCCAAACAATGATCAAATATGGTTGATTGCTGCAATGCATGGTGGTGCACACATTGTAGATTTGAGGCAAAGTCAAATTCTGCAAACTTTTTCAAAACACGAATCAATGGTTTACGGAGCTGTGTGGCTTAACCAAACTGAAGTAGCCACTTGTTCCTTTTACGATAAAATGTTGTGGTTCTGGAATATGGACAAATAATAAAATTGTGTGACAAATTTAATCTCCTTGCAACTTGAGAAAATGAGCTATGAGAGGTATGACACAATGCTGCTTGTCAAAAAAGAATATCCGAATCCTGAGGAACTTGCTAAAAAATTGAAATGTACCCACGTTGCATATATTGACAAAATTTTGAATGATACTTTAAGAACGCCTCAATTGAAGCCGCTGATGGGAAATTTTGACCAATATTGGG
>JADGIG010000220.1:0-12365 GCA_018985235.1 Sanchytrium tribonematis
CCATTAAACTTATTGTAGTAGTGGTACAACCATTGGTCCATCATCAGCTGCGATTTTATTGAGAGGAGGTTGGACACTTGGTGGAAGTCACAGATTATCATGAAGCGGGGGATCGATATGTCGGTAGATATTTAAGTGGGTTGCCATACAATTCACATCAATTTGCTTTGCTTCCGCCTGAATTTAGTGCAAATACACCAGCTAATTTATAAAGAAGAATTATTGAAATCGCATTTCCAAACTTGCCACCAACCCCATTTCAAATTGCAAAATTTTTTCTTGCATCACCTGTTCATCACTATAACTACTTAAGTGCTCAGATGAGTCCAACACATTTACTTCGTCACACCCCTTTATTTAGAGATTCAAATAGAATCCAGCAATTGTCTCAATTTGTATCTGTGTCCAATTTCGAATCTGATACTTTAACAGCAAGTGGTACTCCACCATATGCCAATATTTTATTTCAATTACTACACGTTCAACAATCTATGGAAAAAATAGTGCCAGCTATTGAAGAAAATTCCACTAAAATTGTAAACAATGTTGTTCAAGAATTTGAAAATCGATCAGTCAAATTAAATACAGTAACTTATACTGGATTAGATGAGCTTATCATGAGTGGCGTACAATCAGTTTTAGATCGAAATGGATTTGGTGTAAGGCAAGATGAAACGTCGCAATTTGAGGGAAATTTACAAGAGAGTGAGAATTCGAATTTATTTTCATATTATTCACACCCTGGTCGTACAGGCATGTTTTTTCTGACATATAACTATGCCATTCCATGCACTACAACCCCCAATGTCATCCATCTTTTCTTTTTTGGCAGTTCTACAGATCGAATACGACCACTTTCCAGATTACGCCAAATGACTTTAGTGATTCCAATGCTCGTAAACGATTAGCTGATTTAAAGTATTTAGTAAATGCAGTGATGGGACAGAACTCCTTAAACACGCCCACACTTGATGAAATCCATTTAAAATGGAATTATCGTCAAACAAAGGTACGACTTCCGCCTAAGATTTACTCAGAAATCCAAGAAGCCTTACTCCTGGAATGGAAACCGCCAAGCAATGACATCAAATATACTAGCTCATTCTTCAAGATGGAACAACGAAATCGTCAGTCCATCCAAAAATTCTATCATGCTTTAGTCGAAAGTCACAAAAAGTGCAATTTCGATAAAGACTACAAGCCATGCAAGACATTTTTTCCGAAAATTTTGCTCTTCTTTGAAAGATAAAAGAATTGTAAGATCAATTGCAACGATATACAAGAGACAGAAAGAGATGCATATGAACTAGCAATTAAAATTGAATCAGATTTTGAACCCTCTCATGATCGTAAGAAAAACGAGAACATCGAAGTGAAAAACCATTCAAACCATTCAAGAAGTTTAAGCATGATTCAAAGAATGAAAAAGAAGATTTTAAGAAACCATTTGGAAAACCAAAATTTTCCTTTTCCTAAGAAACCGGGATATTATAGTACCTGAATATAAGGACTCAAACGATACTCCTGAGCATTTGAATATAAATCCGGAGCTAGCTGATGATTAACGTACAGCTCTGTTACGAATAGCAAGCAAATTCTTATCCACTAATTACTTTATTGTGCTAGACCTTAAATCTGGATATTGGCAAATAAAAGTGGAAGAGGAAAACAAAGAAAAGACAGCTTTCGTGACACCATTTGAACTTTATCAATTTACGGTATTGCCTTTTGGATTGTCTGAAGCTGCAGCTACTTTTCAACGACTTATTGACTCAATTTTTGCAGACGACATTGGTAAAATTATGTTGGTCTATCTAGATGACCTACTAATTTATGCTTTGTCTTACATTGAGTGCTAAGAAATGATATTTGGGAATGACAGAAGTAGATTTATTAGGATTTAAAGTATCAAGTAATGGAATCCAACCAGCAAAAATTGAGGCAATAATAGTGTTCAAACCTCCTAAACAATTTGTAGCATTACGAGCTTCTTTAGATGCTTTATCCACAAATATTCCAAACTCAGTCATTGGCTAAGAAAAATGCGGACTCCACATTCTCAATATGATCTCCCATTTTATGTTTATACAGAAGCTTCGGAATTGTTGCGGTATTAGTTCAGCAAGGCAGACCAGTTTGGTTGGTTTTGTAGTAACAGCTGGTCAGCAATGGGGAATTTTTCAATCAATTTTGCAGTTTGGGATGGCCCAAGCAGTTTGAGCTATCTGATTTAAGTTCTCTAGCTGATACATATGATAATTCTCCTCTTTTACTGAATATGGATAACAAATGTAACCCCTTGAATTCAATTTACGTACTACGCACTAAAAAATCACTTCAAAAGAAAATTAATTTGAATCAGCACCGCAGCAAGTCATCTGATATCCTGTTGCCAAAAGATCTGGTCTAATTTTATTCATATGATCCATTTTCGGATAAATGCTGCTCTGTAATGGTGTTTTATTCCCAAGTGGTGATTTTTGTTTCAATCAAACTGTGCTCCAGACTTAGAGAACTCAAGGAACTCAGATGGAAAGATATTGTATTTAATACTACTTCAAATCCCGATTCTCCGACTGAAACATTTGGTCATATTCAAGTGTTACCAAATCTTCCAAACAATCACAAAAGAAACGCCGACTTTTAAAGCAGTTTGAACATTGAATATAAAGACAGCAACGCAAGGTAGCCAAAAATAGATTAGTTGTATATAAGGATTTTTTTGTACTCAGTTATGCAGTGGGATAAACGCGGAATCATCTCTATGTCCTCTATTGAGGTTTCTGGTAATTCCGGAGATTCCAGATCATCATCGGAATCCTCGCTTTCTAATTCAATTTTTTATAGAAAAATATATCCGTCATATGATCAATCAGAATCGGATTATTGCGCCTACAATCTATTTTATTTATAACTTATGTTGCTCTGTCAATGCAAATGAACTTGTTAATCCAGAAAATTAGTGAAAAGATTTTTAAAGTTCTTTTTGTTGGGAAATAGAAATGAAGCATTAAATGTGCCAAATTTGGTTTCTGTGAGAAATCATTTTAAATTAGCAAGTGAATGCGATTTATATCATATTCCACTTGCTCATATGATTGAGAAATATTTAGAGGCTCATGATCAATTTGTAAATGGTGTTTTTAAAGAAAACTCTAATGAATATCAAATTCAATTGGCTGCTAAAGTAACTTATTTATTGCAATGGGAACCATTAAATTATGTCCATTATCAAATGGCTAGTAATGCACTCTATTCTAAATATAATCAATCATTTCCAACTCATCAAGACACCCAATATTTGCTAGATTTAAATGCATTTGCAGTTTTTAATTATCGGCAAAACATTAAAGATCAGATTGATCAAATTCGTCAATCACAAATGGTGAGAATGATCAATTTGTCTATTACATATTCAACCAACCCATTTCAGAGAAAGAAGCCAATTGACAACCCATGCATTTAGAAGAAGTGGTGCAACTATTCTGGCATTTATATGCCAAATGGGCGTCATTGGTGACTTTCCCTGTGTAGAAATTACTGTGAATGGACACAAATGTCCGAGAGTGAAATGATTACAAGGTACCTGGTTCACACTGCTAAATCTTTTTAATCTTATTTTAATGTCTTGTGAGTATTTCAAGTGGCTATTATTTCTTGAATGCAGTTTAAATAAGAATATTGAATGTGATTTGGTTTTTCTATGGTTGTATGTTCTTGAAGTAACAGTTCTGGGATGATTGCAATGATTTATACACTTGAAAGTAAATTGGCAGCGGATATTTGGGTCGCTTCCGTATAATTAAATCTTCAATTTAAATATCGTATTGTTGGCATTAATATTAACATTAGACTTGCCATTGATGGTCTGTAGTTGCTCTTCCACTATTATAACGTTTACATTTTGAATAAATTCTCTTAATTGTTTTAAAGTTGCCAAATTAGATGAGACTTGGGAAAGAAAACTGTCGGAAATCTAATAAGTAAACTATATTATCTACTTTAAACAGAAATAATTAGGTATTCTGTCGTCCACAGTCAACAACTGCCAGTAACATTTGTTTTGAGGGTGAAATCTCAAGTTGCACAAAGGGGAGAAGTGACAGCAAGAGAAAGGATGATGCTATTGCAGGCAAAAATGCCGCAAAAAAGGAGATGAATCATGAAGTTAATGATTCTCGATGTGAGAACAAAAACCACTCATTACATCATAGCAAATAAGATATATTTTTTTTTTGAAACGACTTTTCTTCCCCTATAAATTTTATGCAAGTTGGAGGGATGTCAATAACAATATCGAAAGTGATTTGACCCATAGTTGATGTTGATTATTGATTGGTTCCCCTTGTTTTAAAGCCGAAATATTATCGGGTCTCAGATCCTTTGTAATACTTGAGATTACATAAATAGAAGCAAATCCCAGAAGAGAACGAAGACAGATTATGAATAAACACTTTATTAAATCTCCCTCAAACGCAATAACTCATTCCCGCTGGGTGATGATGTTAATAACATTTATGGGGTTTCGGGATTTCTGAGTATTCTCCAATGATGTGTTTAATAATGAATTTCAAATCACTCAATCTTTTGCGATGATTCTTGTTACTGAAATCTTGTGGAACAACTGACTTAAGTGGAGGAATATGGATTCTAGAGTCACCATGAAAGAATAAATGAATTAAATTTGTAATATTTGTGTTTGGAATTTCATAATTCTCAGGAAGAAGATTAAGACGTCCATTATGAGTGTATATCAGTGCTGATGGCTCAACAACATCCTCCACTACACTATTATCTCTGATGGGATTCATTAAACCAGCATCATTCAACACGCGAACTAAAACATCATTAATACGTGTATCAAGTCCCTCATATGTAACAGTATTAAAATTCACAGCTCTATCTTCCATTTCATGCACTACACCATTAATTGTATTTTGAGTGGCTGTAGCTACTGCTGGTACAATCTCATCTACAGATTGTTTTATACCTTTTAATTCATAAATAATTGCTGCATGTGGTGGTACACCTGTTGCTGTGAGTCTATCAGATGCAAATAAATGAATATTAACATGTTGTTGCAACATTTGAATACGGATATGGTCCCTGAATAAAGGGTTTTGAAAAACTAGATGGTGTGGATTAAAATTGGCTACGATATAATTGTAGTGATAAACAAGATTTGCAAGTAGAAACTCAGCCATGTGGAGGTGTACTGGATTTAAATTAATAAATGTCATTTCAATTGATTCACGAAGCAACTCAACAGGTGTGTTGCGACTGAATTCAGGGGGTAAAGTCGCAAAATGTTCATTGTGAGAAGGCAAACCACAAAGAAACCTACCAACATAACGATCACCAGCTTCTTGATAATCGGTGTAAGTATCCTGAGTTCCACCAAGTAACCAACCCCCTCTCAATTTAATTGCTGTTTCACTTGGGCCAACTGTAGATCCACTTGAACAGTATGTTTTAGCACCTTTTCTAAAAGAGTGAGATCCTATATCAACTGCAGCAAATTCAGAATTTAGTGGCTTTAATCTATCAATTTCGGTCAATAAAATATTAGAAAATCTATTGTATTGACTAGCCCCTTGAAATAGTTGTGTTTGTCCAGGTACAATAGAAAAGGAAGCAAGGTAAACAGCAAGAGATAATATGGGACACATTGATGGTGCCAAAGGGTTACAATATACATGTCTAGGATATCGTATATTCTCACCAGTTTGGTCCGTTTTAGAATGGCAAAAAAACACTTGTAGTGCATCATCTTGCCAATGCATATGATTGAAACAAAGTCGTACAGCATTTGCACTTCTACACATCAAATTCCAGCACAACAATGAAAAGCAGTGTGCAAAGATGGAATCAGAAGTGCCTTTTATTTGCCAAGAATTAAGTAAAATTTTAAGTGCTTGAATGTCCAATGGATCCTTTCCTTCTATTAATCTGTTGTTCGTACTAACGGCTTGCAAGGCATTTGTTCTTTTAAAACCAGTAAATAGATTGTGCATGGTTTCATAAAATTCTTGATCGATAGTAATTTTATGAATTTTGAACAAGAAACCTAGTGCCGCTTTATGGGTATTATATGCACTTTTACCCAACATCTGATCGCCATTTCCCTGTTTTTTTAATTTAGAAAGCCAGAGAATAAATAAATCAGGTGTAATGCTCCGAAACTCAATTGGAGGTCCATTTCCGATCACCGAAATCCAGTCCTTAATTTTACGCTTAAAACCCAAGTTACGATCTGAAAAATTAAAATAAAATTGTTCTCTATTATCTTCCGGTCCATCATATGCATCTACTTGTTCTAGAATATCTGATTGCAGATGTCTAAACAAATTTGGGCTAATTAAATTTGGAAATCGAAATGATAAAAAAGAAATAAATCTTGTCATGGAACCCAAATAGCTTGATTGTGCTGATGGGCTGTATATATTTCGTAAATATTCGTTTGTTTGGTCGTCAGAGAGAACTGCTGTCTGTTGGGGTTATTTTGTGACATCCCGCACCCGCTATATTATAAGGGCATTTCGGGATGTGTAAATGGTTACCAAATTCCCATTTAACTTCCCTATGGTGCCGATAGTCGTAGTTTTTACTGCTTTGAGTCTTTTTATTTGACTTCCATAGTTATAGTAATTTTAATTTGTTAAATACAGAAAGATGCTTGGATGGAATCACAAATTGCCACTGGGTTAATTGCATGCTTGTAAATCGGTACAATTAATACTTCTAACATGATTAATAATTGCCCATTTATGTCAATTTAACTGTATTTGGTAAAACTAGCAAATGCCTCTTTTTATCAGTCGGACTTGGCACATTCGAACAAACCAAATCAATATAATTTATT
Source organism: Sanchytrium tribonematis (assembly GCA_018985235.1). Classification (NCBI taxonomy): domain Eukaryota; kingdom Fungi; phylum Sanchytriomycota; class Sanchytriomycetes; order Sanchytriales; family Sanchytriaceae; genus Sanchytrium; species Sanchytrium tribonematis. The sequence continues at coordinate 6,863 of JADGIG010000220.1, forward strand.
ATTTCTTTTGCACGAACATTCTTTTAAACGATAAAGATTTTCCAAGGGACTCTTTCAAATCACGCAGACCTCTCTATTTAAAGGGAAAATGTTATTTTTTAAATTGTTTTACTTACAATTGATTGGCTAGTAGTAATTTAACGGTTGTTAATTTGTCAAAAAATATTTTTAATTTCTAGTCTACATTTTGCATTATATCCCAACCAGCAAAGAAACCAATGACCTCTCATCAGAGAAAAAGAAGAATATTAAATATGTCAAATTACGAAAGTCTTAAAGTTGAACGAAGTGATCAACGAAACGACTTGGAACATGGCATTACATTACTTTTCGATAAACAAAGACGAAAAATTGCAGATGATAATTGGTCATCAGACGAGCTGCACCAGTTTTGAATACGAGTTGGAAAAAATGAAATCTCAGATTGTTGATATTTAGCTCGTGAGGAAACAAAACAAGAATTTTATGTCGCAAATTGTGAACAACTATACTTTACTTAAGGGAGCAGAGTAAAATTGCGTTGTTTTTGGGAAATTCAAATGAAATTTACATAAGTTTAAAAACCAGATTGATATTACTTTTTGAGCAGCCCAATCGTTGTAACGGCAACCAGGCAGTGAAAGTTAACCACAAAAATCGCAATTTTTCCAAGACTTATTGGTAAATGGGGAGAGGATATTTTAATTTCATCATACCAGATTTGAGAACGTGACAAGGCATAATTCTTCTTAATACAAGTACTGAGACAATGGCCTGACTGTATCAAGCAAATATTTGATCAACTCTACCTTTTTTCTGGTCATGATTGTCTTGTCGCTAGAATACTCAAAAACAATGTAATTCTCAAAATTTACATGACATTCGATAATATTTTTGAAACTTTTGCCAATTTTTTGGTGCACTTTTGTCCGTATCAGTAATACCCAGAAATTTGGTTTTCAATATTACCTGCAATAAAAATGATCCCGAAATAACTGCGCAGTTTTTGATCAGTAAATGCTTAAATAATCTAAATTAGATATAAATTTTGCAATTTGCAAATCAACTTTTCCTAATGGTTTTTTGTACTGTATTAGAGTTGCATTTTTTCAGTGATAATACATTATCTTCATTTAAATATTCAAAACTTTTTAAAGTAAACTTCTGACAAATTAATGTTAATATTTATATGATCCAAATACTAGCACGGTATATTGTTGTGGGTCATACTCCAACGGGAGGAGTTTTGACCCTGTAGACCCAAAAGGTTCACGAGGCGAGTTTGAGCTATTTATGATTGGCTCTTATATATTACAAAGACTTGTGATATATAAGGGGACCAATCAAGAGAAGGACTAAAATACATACAAAGGGGTCATTCCCCAAATAAATATCTTATGTCAACGACTGCAAACTCTATACAACATATATGATTGGACCCATCGCAATATAACAATTTCTTAAAGTTTATTATTAAATATCAAAAACCCAATAGGACGACCCCAAATCTAATAAGTGATCCGTGAACTTCAAATGGGATTCATTATATCTTTCAAGATATTGTTCCTCGCGAAGAAATTTTTTCTATCAGAAGATGATTTCACATGACTAATTACAACATAAAGTTGTAGAGATTACCAAAAGTGTCTCAGATTACCAACGACGATAAAATGCAAATCATTGATTCCGATATTCTTGTTTTCCTATTCAGGTCAATGTTGTAAAAATTGTAAACAAGATAAGTTAGTTCGGAATCTGTTTCTGCTCGACAATTGTGTTTTTTGAATATTTTAAAAAAATCCGAAGAATACACACATCTTATATGTGTATATTTTGTAAAAAGAAATATTATTTGGATTGTATGCGTGCATACTACGAAGTAGAAAATGATCGAACTGTTGCGTATTGTTTGTTATGTTTTGATCATCTCACTCATGGTTATTAGATCAATTTGGAGTCAAATAAATAGTAATTTTGAAGAAAAATACGAGGAGAGTTTCATTTTCATGCCACCTTATTGGGTTAAAGACGATCAAAAAATTATTAAATTGCGAAAAGTTTGAAACATTCGCAATTATCCGAGTCCGAGGTGTAGTACATCTCCGTTTACAGGAGAGGTAGCTGTTTAGGATCTCCGGATAGTAGATTTTTGCAGTTTTGAAATATTTGGCGCTGCATTATTTGCATAATGTACTCAAATAATTGCAGATCAATCATTAAGAACTCATCAATTATTAACATGTCCATTTTTAAAGGAACAGGATTTGATTTTTCGTTAAATCTAAAGTCTCACATGTTTCTTTTATTTCATGATATCGCAACTTGAGTTTTGAATGTACAGTCGCTCCATTAATCAAAAATCCAGCTATCCCAGTACTTGCTATTACTTCTGCTTTAGTTTGATATCCATATTACTTTTCCACTTTTGCATGGTAATCATTTACATTTACATCTTCACTTTGCCTTTTAATGCTATATCTTGCTACGCTCGGATCAAAGAACGTGTTTTTAATTATTTTTCCTTTGGAATTAAATCGACATTTCCGAGAAGTACCTAATTAATAATTGGAACAACTGTGGTATTGATGATAACTTAAAACAAATGTATTTCCTGGTGTTCTTTAAAAGAACGAATATCAGCCTGTATACCATTCGGAATATCATGGGGGACCTCTACATTTTTCCAACTATATAACATATGCATATGAACAGTTCCGCGTTTTTTGAAATTTAAATCTTTGAAAGTATTGGGAAATTGAGTTGTTAGTGTAACCAAACTCAAGGATTATTTAAACATTCTTTGTAATCTTTCATAGCAGTAATGATTTAATAATACTGGATTAGCGGTGAAAATAGTTTCATTTCCATCTGGTTTTTTCCAAACTTTAGCAAGTATTTTTCTAAATCAGGCCAAGTTTGCTCAGAGAAGGAAAAAGTGACAAACAAATGCGGCCATAGCAAAAAGACCCATTTTAGCTTTTCTGAAAAAAAGAACTGGATTTTTTTACATTCTTGTAAAACATCATTAATAGTCCCAACTGTTTTGCATAATTTTCGGTAATACAATATGTTTCTAAATAGTCAAAATGAAAAAAAAATCATCACATTCACGAAACGCCCGTGTAACGCGGAATGTGTTATCAAATTAAGATAAAGGGATCTCTAGAAGCTTCTAATCGCTTAAATAGAGACATTGCCCCAATAAATATCTTATCTACATTTACATGGTAGCGAATGATTTAAAATCAACTGAAACAGGAGAGAAACAAAGTACTTCCGATGGAGACAATGGTACTCCAACACCTCAACAACAGGATGAAACACTTATTTCCTTAAGTGAGAAATATGATGGTGAAGAATTTGAGGAAATCCCAACTAGTGCACCTCCATCTAACTCAGAAGATGTGATTAATTTTGGAGAGTTGATGCAACAATTTGCAGACTAACAAAAGAAAGTCAATGCAATTTGTCAACCGGGACCTGGAATTAGACCTACACCTCCTTGGGTTCAAAATGAAAACAAAGAACTGGTGAAAGAGTTCAAGTACAACATTCCAGCATTCGACGAAAAGAAAGAAAAAGTTGATGAATGGTTATCCAAAATGGAGGATAACAAAGAATTACTTGGTTGGTCTGAAGAGTGCTTATACAAAGAAGTCAAATTAAGATTGCCTTCCTCCATTTTTAAACAAATTCAAAATTGTGAAAAGAACTATGAAAGTTTAAAAGCAACTTTGTTATTGGAGCTAAAACCACCTAGTAATGATATTAAGTATACGCATGAATTTTTTAGATTGTCACAAAGACAAAATCAAACTATTCAGCAATATGTCAAAGTTTTGAAAGAATTTCATCACAAATGCAACTTTGACACTGATGATCCAAATGAATGTATTATTTTCTTTCGGAAATTTTGCTCTTCATTATTGGATTCAAGAATTATGAGACAAATTATAGCTGAATGATGTCAAAACTTTCGTGAAGCCTATGAATTGGCTATTAATTTGGAATCCGAAGCAACGAACGACTACAAGTCAGTTCATATGAAAAAGAAGAGCTTCAGTGGTTCTAATCAACCTTTCAAACAATCGGATCATAAAGAAGAATTTAAGAAACCTTATTACCAAGGTAAATCTTCTAAAGGCAAAAAACCATTCTTCAAAAAGCCAGAAATTAAAAAAGTAAATGGTTCAAACTATTTCGACAATTCTTGCGGAAATTCGGCCCGTCAACACAATTTGTAATATATTGATGGATACAGGAGCTAGCCATTGCTTTATGAGTGAAGCAACAGCGTTTGATTTGCAGTTAAAAATTAAGCCAGCTAAGCTCGATGAGACAGAATCAGCAAATGGATCAAAATTGACCATTATTGGTTTTGCTCAGTGTAGTGTTTATTATTCGCAAACACCTGTCAAGCACAATTTTTACATTATTCGTAATCTAGCATCTAATATCATAATTGGGAGAGATAGCATGAGATTACAGAATATGAATATTGACTTTGAACGAAACTTTATCTGGATCAATGGTATGCCAATTCGCATGAATCGTAGTCCAGATGAGGTAGCAGTTCAAACAGCAATGTTAAATTATGTCAGTACTTCTAAAAATAGCAAATTAAAAAAGTTTCAACTTCAGGAAATCCTGAAAGATATTACAAACGATTACGATTTGCATAGTGAAGATATTGTACTTCCAAATGAAAAAGACGACAACTCACCCAGAGACTTAGTGATAAACGATAAACTAACAGAAGAACAGCAACAAGAACTTCGAAACGTAGCAAACCAGTTTCTGCCATGTTTTGGTTCTGAGAATAAGACTCGAGTTAGAACAAGACATCACATTAGAACGGATTGCGAACCTGTCAGAGCAGGAATCATAAAAGAGGAATGCGAAAAGATGCTAAAGGAAGACAGGATTGAACATTCCTGTTTTGACTGGCGCTCATCTGTAGTCTTAATTCCGAAGCCTGACGGATCAGTTCGTTTTTGTGTAAACTATAAACTATTTAACAAACAAACGAATTTCGACGCATATCCTTTACCAAACTTACAATCTCTATTATCAAAACTTCAATGAGCAAAATTTTTCATTTTACTGGATCTTAAATCCGGATACTGGCAAATTAATTTAGCCGAGAAAGATAAAGAAAAAACAGCATTTGTTACACCATTTGGACTATTTCAATTTAAAGTTGTACCATTTGGGTTGTCAACCGCTCCAGCCACTTTTCAAAGACTCAAGAATGAGATCTTTGACAAAATGATGGGCAAAGATCTATTAATTTATTTAGATGATCTATTAATTTATGCTTCGACTTTCGAGGAATTAATTGAAAAATTTGTCAGAGTTCTAAGAAAGTTGGAATTGCATGGTCTAACTCTCAGTGACAAGAAATGCCACTTGGGAATGACAAAAATTAATTTTCTGGGTTTCCAAATTTCCGCAGAAGGCATTCAAGCTTGTGAGGAAAAGATTAAAGCCGTAAAAGACCTTTCTGCGCCCAGCACAGTCACAC
>JADGIG010000221.1:0-12360 GCA_018985235.1 Sanchytrium tribonematis
GTTCTGATCCCAATGGCATTCTCAATTTCCATTGCAATGGGTTTGTCGATGGCTATTTCCATTCTATTGTCGATCTCTTCTTCCATTGTCAAGTCCATGTCAATTTCTCTTTTATAGTCAATAACCATTGGGTCCCAGGTCTGAATGGAACAAGTTGCACAGCCTCCCACTGGGCTATCTAGAATCATATAATCGACAGACTCAGTCGAATTTAAAATACTGCATGAAAGAGGAGGGTCATCTATATCCATTGGCTCACTACAATCCATTGGATCTACACAGTAAGATAAATCAATTGAATCTAGATATTGAATGTTATGTATTGAGTTTAGATTGGATTCATTCCTGTCTGGATTTTCTAACAAGTTTTGAGAAACAGCCGAAACAGACGATTGAGCTTGGTTCACTAGAATTCGACTGGTCTGCTCATATTCTGAGACAGAAGATGAAGTATTGCTTAAAATTTCGCTTGAAATTGATTCATCAGTAGTGGACTCGATTTCATCCAAAACTTTTGCAGGAGCTGCTTCTCTTTCGATTACACTATTTTCAGTTTTAAATTTTTCTAGGATAGATTCTGCATGCTTCTCGTCAAGCCTTTTTGGCTCCAAATCTGCTATAATTGGTGGCACTTTAATTTCCGGCTCTACAGTTATTGCTGAATCTGTTTTTATTAGCTCCTTTACTAATAGTTTATATTGCACATCCAGTTCCTGTTTAGATTTAGTATGTAAGCGAGGTGTTCTGCTTCTTTTTTTATATTCATTTAAAGAACCAAAAAGTATAGTTGCTCTAATTTTCAAGGTCTCTTTTTCAATATGGGCTAGTTTGTCTGTTGGCTCTTTTTCATTCGCTTTTTTCTTTTTATTTGCAATAAAGTCATGATTATAGAGTCTCTTTTGCGATGTAGTCAAATTTTGCAAAATTAGCTCTTCATTTACCAAATGCAAAGTGTTTCCAAATAGAAAGATGACAAAGTTTGTCAAGCTAATAAAAATAGCATGTAGTTGTGCAAATACTGCAATTTCCAAGTATTGAAAGAGGAAAAAGATATTAAATGCCATGGCCTTTTTTTATGAGCAAGCCACATCTGAATTTTAAGGCAACAAATTCGCATATTAGCGAGAACAGCGCTTTAATAAGTCTGAATATTTTTAAATTAAGATATTAAATTCATATTAAAAGAAGAAAATGATTGTAGAAGAATGAAAGAAGCATTTAATTCAAGTTATTTAAAATGAACAATAAACATTATCATAATTCGAATATTTATCAATTTAAGTCTCCACTTCGTTCAACTCCATGTTTCTACAAAGGTTGTGCAGAAATAAGATCCTGGTACTTGGCAGTGGCGGGCTAAGTATTGGACAGGCGGGAGAATTCGACTACAGCGGGAGTCAAGCAATCAAAGCTCTACAACAAGATGGGCATCAAACAATATTAATTAATGCTAATATTGCAAGTATCCAGTCACAATTATGCGACCAAGTGTACTACTTACCCGTTAATAAAAAGTATGTGACCCAAGTTATAGAAAAAGAAAAACCCCAAAGTGTACTCTTAAGTGTAGGAGGACAGACTGCCATGAATATTGGCTTGGAGTTGGAGAGCGTTTTTCAAAGCAATGGTGTAGAGGTTCTAGGAACTCCTCTATCAAGTGTCAAAATAGCTGAAGATAGAGATTTATTTGCTAACGCGTTGATGGATATAAACATTCCAATTGCCCCAAGTATTGCTGCCTATACTGTCGAAGAAGCATTGAAAGCTGCGGATCAAATCACATATCCCGTAATTATCAGAAGTGCATTTAGTTTAGGGGGTTTGGGTAGTGGCTTCGCTCACAACAAAGAAGAACTTCAAGCATTAGCTACAAAATCGTTGACTCTCTCAAATCAAATTTTAATTGAAAAGTCAATGGTCGGTTGGAAGGAAATCGAATACGAAGTGATGAGAGATAAAGATGATAACACTATTTGTATTTGCAATATGGAAAATTTTGATCCATTGGGAGTGCATACTGGCGATTCCTGCGTAGTGGCTCCGTCTCAAACATTAAATGATAAGGAACATCAAATGCTAAGACAAGCAAGTATTGATATTGTTCGAAAAGTAGGCGTCATTGGAGAATGTAATGTGCAATTCGCTTTAAATCCAAACAAATATGAATTTAAAGTTATTGAAATGAATCCACGTTTGAGTCGGTCATCCGCTCTTGCTAGTAAAGCTACTGGCTATCCATTGGCATATTTGAGTACCAAATTGGCACTCGGACATGTCCTGACAGATTTAAAGAATGTTGTTACAAAAACAACAACCGCTGGATTTGAACCAAGTCTAGACTATGTTGTTGTCAAGTTCCCCAAGTGGGATTTGGCAAAATTTCCGAATGTAAGTCGCAAAATTGGATCTCAAATGAAAGCAATCGGAGAAGTCATGGCAATCGGTAAAACATTTGAGGAATCATTTCAAAAAGGTTTGCGATGTCTTGGATTGCAAGGATTTGAACCTCATCGAATAAGCAAAGATGTGCATGAAGAATTGAAAACGAGTGGTACTGATAAAAAATATTGGTCCAAAATCCTCAGCGAACCCACAGACGAAAGAATATTTGCAATTGCCAATGCATTTCATCACGGTTTATCTGCCGAACTTATACATGAATTTTCCAAAATTGATTTATTTTTTCTGTATAAGTTGGAAAATATTTACAACATGCAATTGGCTCTGGCAAATGGTTTAGACTCTGAAACTCTAAAGGAATGTAAAAAACTTGGCTTTAGTGATGCACAAATTGCCAAATATACAGCTGACTCTGAGAAATCTATCCGCGAAAAAAGAAAATCTTTGAATATTTTACCTTTTGTAAAGAGAATAGACACTTTGGCAGGTGAATTTCCGTCTGATAATAATTATTTATACATGACGTATCATGGAGACGAACATGATCTTCATTTTGATCAAAAGGGAATCATTGTATTAGGGAGTGGCGTCTACAGAATTGGTAGCAGTTGTGAATTCGACTGGTGTACAACCAGTGCATTAAGGTCAATAAGGAATTTGGGAAAATCAACCATTAGCATTAATAATAATCCAGAGACAGTTAGCACAGATTACGATGAAAGTGACAGACTGTATTTTGAAGAGTTGACTGTTGAAAGAATTTTAGATATTTATGAGCTTGAGAAGAGCCAAGGAATAATTGTTAGTGTAGGAGGACAAACTTCTCAAAATGTTTCAGTTGAATTAAATGCATACGGCTGTAAAATATTTGGTACATCGACAGAGAATATCAATAAGGCTGAATCTCGAAATTTATTTGGAGAAATTCTGGATGAACTAGAAATTAAACAACCCGAATGGCACTCAATAGTGAGCGAAAAAGAAGCAACTCAATTTGCGAAAGATTTATATCCCGTTTTAGTTAGACCAAGCTGGGTTTTGAGTGGCAGTGCATTTCAAATTTGCCACAATGAGGAAGAATTGCAATCTTTTATGAAGCTCATAAAAATTGATAAAGATTTCCCTGTAGTATTGTCTCAATTTATTGAAAATGCTCAAGAAATTGATTTTGATGGCGTGGCCAAAAGTGGCAAAGTCATTTGCTATGAAATATCAGAACATCTGGAACCTGCTGGAATTCATTCAGGTGATGCTTCATTGGTTTTACCAAACAAATTTAGTCATGATCCCAATATATTGAATATAGCTGCTAAAATTGCTAAATATTTAGAAATTACTGGGCCATTTAACATGCAAATTATACACAGAAATGGCGAATATTATGTAGTTGAATGTAACATTAGAGCAAGTAGATCCTTCCCACTTGTTAGCAAAGTGAAAGGATTTAATTTTATCGATGTAGCCATTCAATCAATGATGAATACCAAACCTATTTTTCAAGCTAATAGCAAAGAATTTACTTGTGTCAAGGTTCCCCAATTCTCATGGAATAGGTTATCTGGTGCTGATGTGTTACTTGGTGTTGAAATGAGAAGTACCGGTGAAGTTGCCGGATTTGCTAATTCTTTGGAAGGAGCATTTAAAATTGCAATGGAAGGCACAAATTATTTTAAATTTCCACAAAAAGGAGTTTTAATTGAGCAGCAAGATCAAAAATATGAAGAAAAGTTGATTGAAGCGTGTAAAAATATCAATAATTTACCAATCTTTGTTTTGGCAAATAACAATTTTGAAAAGTTATTGAAGCAAAACAACATCAAATATACTACAATTAAACTGGACAGTTATAAAGAACTATCAAAAATCATTGATTTATGTCTATTTTTTGGTGGAAACAAAATAGGTGATGAATTTTATCAGCTACGCCGCGGATTGACTGATTTGGGTGTTCCCGTTATAACAGATGCCAATATATGTGTACACACTTCCAAGTTATTATCTACTAAAGATGCTTCATTGAAATCCTGGCAAGAATGGACTGGACATTCGAAAATGTAATTATTTTATTGAAATTATCATACAATCAGTTTCTACTCAAGTTTGAGCATATTCAATGATCATGGGCTTACTTTTTGTAATCAAGAAATTATGCAACGTGGATTTGGCTAATTTTGCCTGTTCTTCAGTTTGATAATCTACATATGCGACATCAGTTCTCCCAGCAACTAATCTAACTTGAATAAATCCCTCATACTGTTGAAAGAGCAAGCCGAGCATGTCATCACTAACTTCACTAGGCAAATTTTGAACATATAATATATTACTAGGATTCTCAATCTCTTCAACATCCATGTCTACAGGCACATTTTCTTTTTTAGTCGAATATTCTCCATTAAAAATTGAAAGCTGCTTTCCGTTTTCCTTGGCGTAATCTAGTTTCATAGGTTTACCGAATATTATTTTGCTTTGAAATTGCTGAATTGCTGCAACTGCATCTTGGAGTTCTGCAAAAACAATAAATGCTTGTCCGCGCATTTTCGCAGATTTGAGAGCCACGATATCAAGAACAGTTCCACATTGACTAAACAGTAAATAAAGGGTTTCCTTAAGGGTATTCTTATTAATTTTATCATTTAAATTGTGAGCATAAATTGTATTTTTAGGTTTCATCCTTGAAATTGTCAGGATTTCAGCCAAATAATATTTGCAGACTGCGAGCAATTCACTAGATAATTCTGTTGTATCAAGATTTTGTGTGGCTTTAAAATGGATCTCGACATCTTGTTGATTCCCCAAGCAAATAAATATCTCGGAACAAAATCATTCAAATTACACGATAATGAAGAGAAAGCTATAGGAAGAAATGGTAGCAAATCAGATATAATGTTTAATTCTAAAGTAATTAGCAGAAAACACGCGTACATCATTTTTAAAAATTCCAAAGTGTATATTAGAGATGCTGGTAGCTCATCAGGTACATTTATTAATACAATTAGATTATCACCAATGGGAAGAGATTCTGACTGGGCAGAAATCAGAGATGGTGATGCAATACAATTTGGAGAAACTTTCCAACAAAACGATAACATTCATCCGTGTGTTCAGTGTAAAATGTATTTAGCTAAACAATTTAATGGAGACTTAATTGGACCAGAAATTGCTAGCAATATTGAAGAAGAGTTTGAAGAGATGGTTAAATTCTTGGATGAGAAATCAAATATTTTGGCTATCTTCGAAGCAAGAAAAACCAAGTCAAATGGCAGTATAAAACCAGGTAATAATAATTAATCTAGTTGACATTGAAGTTTACAAGAAAATACAAAGAAAGTATATGCTGGATCCATTGACAACTGATACAGATATGGCTCTATTTGCAATAATCGATGAATTTTTAGGTGATTATCCAGATCTTCAAAAAACCCTTATTGACGCATTAAAAGCTAAATTGCAGCAATTGCATCCAAGTGATAAGTCCACATCAAGGCGGGAAAGTGAAATATTTTCAGGAACTTTTCAAACTGCACACCGCAGTACAGACCTCGAATTACCCTCAATTTTTTAATAAATTAACTTACATATCTCATAGTAATACTCCAACGAATCCCTCTTTGCTTAATATGACCATCTTCCAATATATCCGATCTGCGTTCTTTTATTCCATGAGTAAATTTGTATCTGGAATCTCCAGTTAAACAACAAAGTGACCTAGGTGGTAATTCTACGCAAAATGAATGTCCATCAAGCCCAAAATCCATAATCACACCGTCATTAAGCGTGAGGCCAAGTATGTAGGAACCAATTCCTGTAACAATATCTGTATGAGGCGATATTCCCGAATTTATTGGATATTTTGAGACAGTTGCCTGATTAGGTTTGTCAGTGACCCAAGGTAAATCAATCAAATCAAAAACGGCTTGAATATAAATTGGAATTAAATTTGCGGGGGTTTTTATATCGAAATTTTCGTATGTATATTTAAATCCAAAATGTTGAACAAATCGATTTTTGACTTTATGCAGTGGTTGTGACTTCAATTGATTAAGTAAATCCTGCTCAAATTCTTCTGAAATAAAATCAGTTATTAAATGCAGGCCTGGTATTTCCGCAAAACTCAAGTGAGTCTGCCTAGATATTTTAGTTGCAAAATTAGGTGGACCTGGTATTATTTCGCAATATGCTAAAAGCATCCTCTTATTGTTTGCATTTAATCTTTTAAATTGGTAAGAGTTCATAAACGTTTCAGATTCCTGTTCCGTTGCCATGGTTATGTAAGAGCAATCATGATCAATTCTAACTTGACCATGAACGAAATCCAGATCTGCACAATTTATCGCCCAATTACCAGTAGCGCCCATGTTTAACAGGCAAATTGTTTTCGAAGGGTTAGGAGAAAATATATTGCCATAATTTAATTTCAAATACTCTAGACGCTTAATCCGTTTCAACTCCATGTTTTAAGTGACAACGACTTCCGATTGAATAAAGTGGAAAGAAAGTATTTTAATTGAGGAAGACGAGTTGGAATAACATACACCGATTACCAGAAACACGTAGACATGCACAACATTTTGTCAAAATATAACTTTGCAATTATAAAACTAAAACACTTGAGGGTACACCCCGCATTTGTTCGAACATCCAGATTGGAAAATATTATGAGTGATTATTTAGCAAATAAGAAAATTAAATGCTTTATGCTCCAAAAGGTGCAACTGAATATATAAGTAGTGGTGTAGCTATTATCAAAAAGTCTATGGGAAAGTTCCAAATTTTCAATGAATTTAAAAAACCAACAATTGTTCATGTGAAAAAATGAATGGAAAAGCATCAGAATCAAATTCCGCTTTACATTATTAAAAATAATTAAATATTCGTTTCTACAGTAAAACTTCTGGAGATAGTGGATGATTTGAGCATATTAATTTAAAAGAAACGTTTGGCTTCCAAAATCGGCAATTCAGCATATTTCGCTTTTTAGACTTTTTAAATTATATTGCGAGTAATGGTGCACTCATAAACGCTTTATTACAGTGGATTTCAATCAATTTTTCACACGTTTATGTCGGCAAAATCTACGAACTAGAGTCTCTGCAGTTCTATATGTCATTTGACTTGTTTTACGGAATCTACTGCCATTGGTGCTTGTTGTCAACCTATAATGATTTATTTCCCAGTTTGATTTCAAATATATTCATCAAGAGTGGATGTGCTTAAGTTGTCCTGTCCCATCACTGCATTCACTACATATTTTAAATCAGCTAATCGTCTGAGAACATTGGGATCACTAAGCCATTTGAAGTAATCTGGGAAACTGGCCTTATTCGATTAGTTAAACTGCCATAAAAGAACAAATGGATGATATTGGGGGTAGTGGTGTATGGAATGACATAATTGTATGGCAGGAAAAATATACTTGTACCATTTTCTCCATATAATGTTGAACGTGTACTACTTGTAATTGAAATACAATATTGGCATATGGTGGAATTCCACTTGCTGTTAAAGTATCAGATTCAATTTTGGAAACCGATACAAACTGAGAAAATTTCTGGATTCTATTTGAAGTAAATGAGTCAAACTCATTTGAGCACTCAAGTTATTATAATGATAAACAAGTGATAGCCTTTAATTGTTACTTATGTCAAATTTTTTACAAATAAGTGAAATTTCAGTTACCATCAAAACTGAAAGACGATAGTTTTTGCATCCAGTATAAATTTACTCCTATGAAACCATGTTACACGTATAGGATTTGTCATAATTATTTTCAACCTTATTTATTGGTTTTGGCCCCTTATTTTAATGGCATCGAGCTATGCTTTTGATGAATGATTTAATAAGGTTTTGATCATGGAATTTTGCAAACCTACCATAATTTTAATACGATTTCAATGTTATCCTGACCTGCTTGGCAAACAGGCTCATGTACCAATTTATCTTTTAATAAAATCAGCAGTTTTCGATTGGGTTAAGATCAGAGCTTTTACTTGGCTACTTTTCGAGAATTAATTTTTATTTTCTAACCGTTTGATGAAGGTACGAGCCTTATGAGGTCTGGCATTATCTTGGACAAAATGAATTGTGTAGCTGCAGGCATCCAAATCAGGCATGTGACGGGTTCTAAGTAGTCTGAGATAAGATACTTTGTTGACGTAACCATCAACAGCGACCAGGGGATGACCCCAATATCTTGCCTGTGTTATTTTACTCAATCAAGCTTACTAAGTCGTTCTAGTGACCAATAATTCAGTCTGTGATTAAATTGGCGAGATTGGACCATTACCTCATCACTAAACTAGAACTGTTTCCTTTCTTTAGTTAGTAAACAAAAGATTTTTTAGCAATAATTACTACGATTCAATTTATGTTGATCTCTTAACATTATGACCACTCTTTGTTGAAGATTTAAAATGCTAATCATGTCTACAATATAAATTGTTTCAAAGTAGCATAAGAAATCTGAAATTTCAGCTTTCGTATCATCATTTGGAGGGGTTCTAACACCAATCGCGCCCTTAAATAATGTATGCTTTTTACAATGATGCCTGAAGATGATTAAATCTGATACTTTTAAAGTGATTGTAGATGAAAAAAATGCGACATCAGATTTTGGACTAGTAAACGGGCCATTTACTAGTATTGAGATTCAATCTGTAAATCAGATGTCTAATTATTTGAAAATTTCCTACATGGATCAAATCAATGATCGACCTTCAAAACAGAGAACCACTCGTTTTAGTCAAATTTCAGATTCATTGATCAAACAACATCAAATCAAATCCATTTGATTTATTAAAAGCAAACAGACCAAATGCTTGCAAACAATATCTTATCTAATGAGAAACCCCGAATCTCATTGGCTAATTTTATCAACAGTATAACTCCATCCTACTTTATCCGTTCGGGTTCAGCAGCAATTGGAAATTCTTTTACAAGCTAGCCAATTCTCCAACCAATTGCGTGTCCATTTGTTCATCCTGCTCTCATTTTAGTAAGGAAATTATTTATTCTTCTCTCGCACAGATCACCTGGGCTATCAAAACACGTTCTAAAATCATCAAGATAGGTGCTCCATACACTCAATTCATCATTGTGACTCGTTATAACGTCAAGATTGTTGTTTTCACACACACCATCAAAACACATCCGTAACAGACACGATTGTTTTGGCACAAAAACATTTCATTTTAAATAATATTTTTAAAATCAGTGATTTTCTTTACTTCCGGATTTCAAATCGGGAAGTCCAAATGCCACCAAAACCAGAGAAAAAAGAAAAGAAACCGTCCACAAAAGTCAAAAAAGTAGTAATTAAGCCTTTTTTTGAGTGATCTACCAATTGAATTTCGAGAAGATGTGTTTAAATGCTACTTGGAAAACTAAAATGTCTATAATCACAAGCAACAACAATGAGATGTGAATACCATCCTTTAAAATTGTAAATTGATCTTTCATCTACTCCATCTGGCTCGTCTGAGGTATATGGCAACCATCTGTAGCTGCAATAGCACCTTCAAGTACTGTAGACTGACTCATTCCCTCCACCATTTCTGCCATGACATTCGGATCATTTGGCAATTTAATTGTTTCATTTTTAATTTGGAGAACTAGATCAACCATTTCCCAAACAATTTCATATGCAGTGGCAGTTCCAATACCAAAAAAACAACCCAACAGACAGTAATCAATGTTATGTCCCACAAAACACAAATAAAATCCAACTCTTGTTGAAAATTTAATTTTGGGTCTACCCCGTAAACTAAAGTGACCGTATAAATTACCTGCTGTTCCACAATATAGGGATATATCCCAAACAATAAATAATATTTGTGACAAATGTCAAAACGCAAAATACTACAACTCGTCGAAGAACCAAACAATCAATTAGTACCATATGATGGGTCAAAATTAAATGATACAGAGAAAAGAAGAATGGACGTCCTTTATTCCGCTTTACAATGGTCATCGGCAAAATTAAAAGATCTTTGTCCTCATACTAACAAAAGACGTGCTATTGAGATTGACCAAATTCTAGAAATATCACAAGAAACCAATTCCAAATTTGTTATGGAAACATTGTGTAGATTCTTGGAAAATAAACATATTCATGATTCGGGTGGGAGAGGTAGAAAGAGAATACTGAATGAAGATATTATAGAGGATATACAAATATTTATTGATGCTAGAGAAGGTGTATTTAAGCTGTCTGAAATTATTGTGCATCTAGAATTAGATACTCGTGAGCGTGCTTTGAGCAATTTTTTACGTGATAAAATGAAAGTGGAATGTTTTAAGAAAATAAGAGGAGTGCAATTAAATAAAGCACATAAGAGGGAAAGACTGCAGTATGCGCGCACTCGAATGGCATGGAATTTTGGATGAATTTATTTTTTGGCGATGAATCTCTTTTTAGACTAGTAAATTCTCATAATGAACCACACCATGTTTGGAGAAAAGCCGGGGACTATTCAAGAGATTCTTATTTCTACTCAGAAGTGGAAAATAGTCCCGGATGAATGGTTTACATGAGTATTAATTGGGATGGTCCACAATTTATTCATTTTTTCCATAAAAAACACCACAGTGACGGCAACGACGTATCAGCAATTAATACGTGATCACATGCTTAATGCTTTGACAGAAGAGCGTATTATAGAGAATAGAATGTACAGTTTTATATATGATAATGCTCGAGTTCACACGGGACGGGATTCGATCGACATTGTGATTGGTAATGGAATTGATAGTTTATTTTGGCCAGCGCGATCCCCGGACTTGAGTCCTGTCGAAAATTGCATTGCTGTGGTTAAAAAGAAAGTGTGGGAGCGCCAAAATGAGTATGGCAATAATTTGGATTTATTCAAAGTATTTTGTGCTAATATAAACAGTTATAGAAGAAGAATTCTATAACTTGGATGTGTCCACCATCAGTGGAGCGTATTTATCGATTCCAAATCGATTGATGAAGGTTGTACGGGCAAAACAGTCGACACATCGATATTTGTATTAAAATAAATGATTTGACGCATACACATAATGAAATAATCATATCTAGTCAATTCTCCCATTTTCCCCCAATGATTCTCCTTGCAAACTTCAAACGGCAGATAATTTATACGGACACTTTAGAAAGCCAAAGTAGTCTCAATTTATCATGTAATAATTGAAATGCGTCTGGTGAAAATCTGAATATCTTTTTAAACTCTACATGGCTAATGCTCTCTTCATTTAGCATTTCAAATGGATCATGTAATCGATCTCGTTGAAATATCTGCCTTGAAATATAAATATTGACATCTAAATTGCAAATCATGGCTTGGAATTGCATTATATCAAGTTGCTTCTTCATAGCGCAAAGCAGCATCAAAACCATTTTGGTATTCATAACAAGAAGATCGGAAACAGTATTTATTGATAACAAGGGTTTGCCTAAACAAGTTATACTGCACTAAAGTACATAATTGCTCAAAAATTTTATAGGTTAATCTTATTATGAGTATAAACCATTATCTTCGACGTTCTCGTCAATAGATTATGGTTAAACTCTCGAGGTAATCGTCAATGAGTTATGTACACGTATATAGGAGAAGAGTTTTCTTTTGCAATTTATGGACAATTGGGAAGGTTGATCGGATAAAATACATTTGTGTACAATATGAGTTATATTTGATTTAAGTAGCTTTTTAGTTTACCCGCTATTATTTTGTAATTGCACGTCCAAAACAAATTTCAAAGTAACAATACAAGTTAAAACTTATCTTCCAAAGCTCCTCTTAAACATGATTCTGGTAAATTCTTAAAAGAAGCACCATCTAACAAAAATTTAATCTGATGTCTAGCCACATGATTCCAGAACTTCATGTGAGAGAAATCCCATTAATTTTCATGCAGGACGGCGCAAAGTGCCATACTAGTGCTGAAACAATTTCCTTCCTAAATCGAGAAGGCGTTATTTTATTT
>JADGIG010000222.1:0-12322 GCA_018985235.1 Sanchytrium tribonematis
CCAATAAATTCATCATTTTCATGAATAATTAATTTAGAGTAATAAATTTGAATGGCTATTTTTGACCATGATTGACATACTGTAAACAATCTAGTCAATTGTTGAGGAAAGAATTCTTTGGTAAAAATCAATTTTAAAATATCTTCAGGCAATTTTCGATTCATTTTATTGTTTCAAGGATAAGGATATCGAAATATCATGTAGTACCTAAAAAACCGTATACTAAAGGGGAATTTTCTTCAAACATGCTCTTGCTTTCGTTGCTGCTGCTTTGCCAAAGTACAACACCATTAACACCAGTGCTTCAAATTATGAAATCACTGTCAGATATAGGTCGCAACTCCTTATCTCTTGCAAATCAGTGCTATGGAAGATATGTGAGAAACAATGTTTGTGAAATTCTTAATTTTCCATTTGAAACAGTTCATTCATTACAGCGTCAATTGAAAACTGCCATACAAGAATTAGATTGTGAAAGTTCTAAAGATTTATACAGTTTTATCAAATTAAATTCAAATATCGTGGTTTTAGCACTTGTAGCTTTATTTCTAGAAGCAGCTTCTGTCAAAAATATGCAATTTTTATTTGGAATTTGGGGTGATAATGATGGAAATGAAGAGTATGGCAATTTGTATTTCTTAAACTTTATGGATAAATCTGAGTGTCGCATCAAAGATTTACCCAAGAATTATGCTAACTTTGGAATGGTTGCGAAATCAAATTTATTAAAGGCTGTCATTTGCGATGCTCAATTTATAGCTGCGCTGAAAGTCAGATAAGTTCTTGTCAACGCGATCCTTCAGATGAACTCGCCGACATGTGCAACGTAGATGTACATTTAGGTTGCAATCGTAGAGCCAAAATTAATCAAGAACAGGCAATGACTGCCCGTAGAAAAGCCTGGAATGGTGTAAAACAAGAATTAACGCTTGAAATTGAAGAAATGTTTTTGATTATGGCATTGTTTTTTACACTAAGATCATTGGCTAAAAGACGATCCTGTCAAAAAGATATCTTGCCCCGGTTTATTGAAGCAATTTAAAACTTGTGCAAATTAATAAATTCTTTAATTTTCATCACTGCTTGAATAATCCACTAATTTAGGTTTCTTGACAACTCTTTCCTCTTCAATCCGAGGATTCTCCACTCTTTTTCTCTCCATTTTTTGCAATTTTCTAAATTTGACCATTTCCATTTCTTCATTCTTCAATTTCTCACTCTCTTTATCAATAATATCCTGTATAAATTCCTTATCATGTACATTTAATCCACCATGTTCTCTTTCATAATTAATTTTAATGGTTTTTAATTCTTCTTTTTGTTTATTTTGTTGTAATAATTCATGGTATATATCATTTGGATTCTCATTAGTTGATTTGGCTAATTTATTGGCTTTTTGACGTAATTTGATGGTATCTGTGTCAGCAACATTCATTTTTCTGAGAATAAATGGGAGACGACGTTGTTTGAAAAGGAGAATTTTGCAATTTGACAGGATGAAACGCACACTCATTTTTCTACATGGTATTTCCAATTCATTCAGGTTTAGGTGATCAAGGTAGTTCATGGAATGATCTCAAATCATTCTTTAAAGGTTGGAAATGCATTTTCCCAAATGCCCCAGTCCAACCTGTCGCCATCAATGGCAATTTACCATGTCCCTCATGGTATAATATTTACAGCCTCACAGACCATTCCAATCAAGACCAAGTCGGTCTACTCCAAACCCGTCAATTTATCCATGATTTAATCAAGAAAGAAATGAATGACGGCGTCCATCCCAAGAATATCATAATTGGTGGATTCTCACAAGGTGCTGTCTGTTCCCTACTTACCGGTCTCACATTGGAAGTAGAATTAGGTGGTATTATCGCACTTAGTGGCTATTTACCCATTAAAGACCATGTCAAACAGAGTAAAATCCAACATATTCCCATTTTCATGGCGCACGGCACAGAAGATCAAGTCATTCCCTATAAATTCAGTCTACAAACACGCCACGCATTAGATGATTTGGATATCAAATATACTTTTAAATCATACGAATTTGGACACACTGCAGATGCCAAAGAATTACAAGATATGCAAAATTGGGTGACAGAATTATACAGAGATAATAAATCGGAATTATAATTTAATATCAATTGTTGATTCCAAAAGTGATTCCATTGCATTTTGTGACGCGAAATTATCTGTATTACATCATTTGATCATTCTATTGGTGAATGATTGGTTTAAAATGACAATCATTTCACAAGATTTTCTCCGTTTAATTTCAAAAATGCATTCGATTGGCATGGGATACGATGTGAAAGATGCATTCGACGAAGAAACATTGCTAGATGAGAAGGAATACAAAGTACAATTTAACAAAAGCAGAAGTATGAGAAGAAATATTAAAATATGGCTTCTTATTGGCATTATACTGTCAATTTTACTATTTCTACACCCGAATCAATACAAATCAGACCATTTAAAGCCATTATTACCACTAGAGAACCCTCCCGAAATTAATTATTCATTTAATATCTCAAAGAATATCTTCATGGCCATTAAAAACAATGAATTCTCAGCAAATCAAAGATTATCCATTGAATCTATCCCACCAGATTATCATTTATTCAAATTTAAAGATGAAGATTGCGAATTATTTATTAATTCAACTTTGCCAAAATATGCTGAAATGTTGAAATCATTCAGACATGGCATTATGAAATCAGATTTCTGTAGATATGCTTATATTTATCAATATGGTGGTACTTATATGGACAGTGATATTGTCATGAGAAATGTGCCTCAAAATTGGACTCATGAAATTCCAAAACATTTCATCAATAAAAAACCCATTAAAATGGTTGTTGGAATAGAGCATATGCAACCATCCTATTCTCAAATTGTCCAATGGTCATTTGCAGCTGATAAACACCATTTTATCATGAAATATTGCATGGATGAAATATTACTCAGTTTTGAAATGGCTCCTCATCGATTTAATAATCCCAATTTAATAGATAATGATGTGATTGAATTAACAGGCCCAACTGTTTTGAGTAGAGCAGTTTTGGCGTATGTGCTGGAACAAGGAGGAGAAAACAAAGACTTGAAATGGGCCAATTTGCCACTTCATATCGGTGATTTATACGTGGCCAGTCATCATGTATTGAATTGTCATGATGACATTGATGGAAATTGCGTATCTAAAGAGTCTATAAAGCATTTATACGCTGGATCGTGGAGAAAAATTCCTATGGACTTTTTGGGCACTGGCAGCCAACCACCCATTGGTAATACGGGTCCAATATCCATATCTGATGAACTACAACGACAAAGTCCATTGACTTATCAGCCACCTCTTTCAATAAATTAATTTATTTATAATTGCATATATTGTGAATTTCCACTTATTTTATGTCTAATCCAATTGAAACCATCTTCTAATGCATATCCGATGCGTCTAAATAGCCATAAATGTGGAACAATATCCAATCCACGGTCTTTTAAAACAAAGAAACGATAAGCCATGTGTAATGCGAAATAACAAGATAAAATGATGAGCAAGATGCTAAACCATCCTAATCCTTGACTTGTAGGTGCTGGATTGCCATTTCCATTGTTATTTCCTTGAGAAACGTGCTTAAATTTGGAATTTGCAATTTCAATCATTGCAGTTTTATCTGTGTTTCCACGAGAATGAAAGGTTTCAGAGACTGTGACACTCTTTGATTCTGTGTCAAATGCCAATTTTAAAGTGGTAATATAATGGATTCCATTGGTAGTCGTTTCATATCTCAAAACGAGTCTAAAGGGTGATTTTTCAACGGATATTTCTGGTGAATCATTTGTATTCCACATTTCTGTGACTGTCGTATCGTCTTTTGTGTAGATTAAACAGCTATTTCCACAAGCATCACTCACTTTTCTACATGGATTGACTCTAAATGTTTGACCAAATGGTTTAGATTCTAACTCGAAATCAGTTGTTGGAATGGATGATATATCAAATGTCTCATCATCTTTGACGATTTTAGAACAATCTAGAGCAAATAAAAGTTGCAAAAACATGTTTCACCCTCTTAAAAATTATGGTTTGTTTGAAATTGTGAGTTTTTACTTGATTTCCTTTTAAAAACCATAAATCAATAGATCGACGTCATTACCAAAACACGATCCGCATCAAATAACCATCGAATCAACCTTGCCGACGTGGCGTCACTCAGTTTCCCCCTTGTAAAAACACGTGCGATCGGCATGTGTTATCGAATCCGATGATTTTTAGTCGATCTGAAAGGATCAAACTAAATGTCAGCACTTTCCAATATCTCTGGATACGATATTATCGCATTTGCTCTATGGGGAGCTGATGTATTGTTATTTTTCCAATGTATGTGCAAGTCATATTTCGTATTCCCTCATAAAAATAGAAAATTTTACATGTTACTGGTGAGCGGCTTAATAGGGGGCATTATATTCGCAACAACTACGATAATTACTTCATATTTTCTAGTTGGAAACGTTCCCGTAAGTATATTTGGCCTCGTAGCGTGGTTTGTCATGATTGTGAATTGTTACTTTGTTTATTCGATTCGAATCCAATCTATGGGTGGCTATAATAGATTTGACAAGTTTGCTGCTAAAATTCCATGGATATTCATTATCGTGACACTCCCGATCTTTTTAATCGTCGTGGTCACTTATTTCCTCGTAAATGACCAAGCAAAAGAGATTTTGAAAGAAGTATCACTGGTATTGGGCATTATATTTAGTGTATTAATCACTGTGAGTGAAGCATTTCTATATTTGGTCTTATTGCAAAAAGTACGTGAAATATTAGAATATCGAACGACTGCTAAAAAGAAGCTGGTGTGGGAGTTGTCATTTGCTTTGGTGCTGATTGTGATATTGGATGTGCTATTGATTATATCTAAAGTGGCTATAGTGAGCTTGGATAAAAATTTGAGGCCGTTTACGTATTTATTAAGATTTGTTTATATTGTGCGATTTTACGATGATTTATTGGAAGATGTGAATCAATCTTATTTATCAAATATATCACGACATGATTCTTATCATATAGAGTCAAAATCACTTGAATACCTGGAAGAATAAATAATATTTGTAATTTAAAGAAATTAAAAATTGTAGATTTTGGGCTTAAAGTTAAATCATCGTTGACATGATGAGTCATAGTGACGTCTAACGGAATGAAATGAGAGCCAATCGGTGATTTAATTGACATCGGTGATTCTGTGACTCAGATGCTTATCGAGTCGAGATAGGGCGCACATTTGCCATTTTAGATTGGATTCTGCCAATGAACACGCAAGATCGAAGCACGAAAACTTTGATAAAGACTATCCATTCCATCGTGTAGAACATGGTAAACTCGCTGGTAATGTTGATATTCGGGATAGGGATATGGGGAAGTCAAATAGTTTTATTGGTGCAGGGCATTTCTTCGTTACATGCTGTAAAGCAAGCTAAGATGCCACTACTACTTGGATTAGTAAGTGGCTTTATTTACTCAACATTATTTACTGCTGTCAACTATCTAAATATGGAAAATACGCTCTTGTTGACAGTCATTTCTGTTTCAACATATTTCATCAGTATCTCATGCTGCTCCTTCATATACGCACATTCAATAGCCGGTCTAAGTAATTGGAGATATGCATGGGTAATTAATAAGTTGCCATGGTTATTTATGCTAATATTAATACCATG
This sequence comes from Sanchytrium tribonematis, assembly GCA_018985235.1. Lineage (NCBI taxonomy): Eukaryota > Fungi > Sanchytriomycota > Sanchytriomycetes > Sanchytriales > Sanchytriaceae > Sanchytrium > Sanchytrium tribonematis. The sequence goes on from JADGIG010000222.1 coordinate 5,722, forward strand.
TTTGGTGTTAAACTGTATTTTATTTGCTAGCACCGATAGAATCGCATTAGAGTTATATATGACTGTTCTACTTATTAATTGCTTTCTGTTTTTGACTGTGGGTGAGTTGTTCATGTACGGTGTGCTATTAATGGAAGTCTATCTCACTAAAAAGTCAAAGAAATTGAAAGCAGATTATTTAAATGAGTCTATAGTGGCTATTATCACATTGATGATCATTGCAATATTCGTCATGATATCCCAGTATTGCCTAGTAGATCTGTTTGGCATCATATTGGGATTTAGTGCCATATTTAAGCTATCATTAATGATCACATTTTATGATGAATTAATCCATAAAATACATAAAGTCAATCAGTCTGATAGGAATGATAGCTATGATCAGTCATATAACCATCCACACGGCCACCAATTGAGAGATTTACTTGATTTGGAAGCATAAAAATAAAATTACTTCTCCCTGCGACAGATATTTTGAAAATGATTCCACCAAATATCGCGCACACCAAGAACCATTTCACTCCCAAATCAACCAATTTAGGAGATCTTATCAGATTATACAAAGCATTACCAACGAAAAGAGCAGTTCAATTAAAAACTCCTTTTCAACATTATAAAGGTAAATTTGGAACCTCAGCACACTGGCAAATCTTGCTATCTGCTGGTTTAATTGGATACTCTATGAATTATTGGTTCAAATTAAGACATGGTCCTTCACATCACTAAATAAATGAGATGATTGGTCAAAGCACGTGTTTTTGTATTTTCAAAGTTGTCCCCTTTATTTCAATATCATAGCACACTTTGTTGCAAAGCGTTCTTTGTAACCATTTAACTATGAGAGATTTAACATGGTTTATCAAATAGAATTGTTTTATTTTATATAAACGGCCATGGTAGATTCAATAACAATTTTACTCGCCATTTAGATCAGTTTTGGAAAATTAAACGTATTCTTTGCTAATAATAAATATTCGTACTCCCCAGATAGGAATTTTTAACCAACTTTTTTGATTTTTTGCAACTAAAACGGAGATGTTGCAGCAAAGCGTCGTTGCCATTTCTGCTTCTTTAATCACAATATTCGCAATGAACTTCTTTAAGAGATCAGCAAGAATATTTAAAGATGTCGGTGGAGACATGAAAATGGTGCTAATTGCTAGGACGGATTTAAAAATGACAAAAGGAAAAATTGCTGCTCAATGCTGTCACGCGTGTCTTGAAGCTTATGAATCATCATGTAGTAAATATCCTAAACTGGTAAATGCGTGGAAATCAGAAGGGCAAGCGAAAGTTGCTTTGAAATGCGAGTCGCAGCAGGAATTAATGGAATTGTATAATACTGCTAGAAGGAATGGACTAGTTGCAGAATATATTAGAGACGCTGGAAGAACACAAATAATGGCTGGTAGTGTGACTGTATTGGCTATCGGACCCGCACCTGTGGAGGAAATCGATAAAATCACTGGACACTTAAAGTTGCTATGATGTGAAATAAATTTACTTTCCGCGAACCCATTTTTTGAATCTGTAATATCTTTCAATACTGACGACAGCCAGAATAATATTAATTCCGAGTGCTAATCCAAAAATGACATTCATTCGTTGATTTATACCGACTAGATCCAGTTTAGTGGCCAAATTAGTAAGAGACATGGCCCATAGCAGGCCTAAGAACCCAATATTGAGAAATGTAAAGATCAAATACGTGTAGAAACAAAATATGGTGTATTTTGGAGACTTCTTCACTAAATTTGAGATGCCTAACAAACAGCCAAATAATCCAAATATACAGCTATACAGCTGCAGATACATACATATAGCATAAAACAAGATCACAATAGTAAATAAAAAACATAATACGAGTCTAGGAGAGAGACATTTCATTTTCAAGCCACTTTTTTAAAAAAACCAAATAAATCAATCTTTATTTAGTTTATATGCTTGAGTGTGCTTAAATAATACAAGCTCATTTGATAAATAAGGAAGCCTTAGTACAACTTCTTCGAGATCGTGCTTAAAATTAGGTAAAAGTTGTTGAATCTGAAAATCCTGAAATCCTGCTTTAAAATAGCAATATACGAGGTTCTCATAAACGTGATTAATATTAATAATGACAGGTAGTCCCAATGGATTATAATTTATGGATTTGCAGTGTCTAAATGAGCGTAGACACTTGCCATAATATGAAAGTGAATTTTTGTAATCCTTCAATTTTTGGTACATTAAGGCATAAAAGTAGTACCCTATAGTCAGATATGGATCCATTTTAAGGCATGATTGGAAATAGTGATGTGCCATTTCGTAATTACCTAATCGGAAGAACAAAATTCCGATATTAAAACAAACCTTCGAATTTAATTTCATGTTCATGTACGACTCAATCGCCATTTCGTATTCTTTTTCTTGGATATATTTTCTCGCTTCATGGGTTAGAAATGCGCAATTGGATATACGATTAGAAATTCGCTTCATTGAATGTGCCACAAACCCGAAAGGAGAAAAGCAAGATCACGTTGATTTTAAACCGGCCAGCGTGATGGCCGGCGGCCATCACGCTGTTTGTAAGACAGAGGGGACAAATAGATCAGTAATAGATTAAAATTTCCTTTATTGCGCATATGCATCTTTCTGTTTGACATTGAATAATTTGTGAAAATGGGTCGATTTGTTTTTAGCAATAATTTTGGAGCCAAAATGACCCATGTACATATGAGTATGGTATGGTTTGCTTCTCTTGCCCTGGAATAACAATAGTTCATTAAAATATACTGGCTTAATGAGCATAATTGATTTAAAATCCTTTGGCAAATTTGGATCCAATTGTTTTGCTTCCTTTAACAAATCACACGCATTGCCATAGTTCTCCAACTTATACTGACATATGGACATGTTCAATAGTACGTCTTTTTTATAAAGTGAAGCATACAATGCAATTTGTTCATATTCAATCACCGAATGTTGTCTCATAGATTTCAATGCTTTTTGGTAATAAAAAGTAGCATCCCCATATTCCATCAATTGCTGATGAATCACTGCAAGCATATAATACGCAATACTAAGCCATTCATCCAAAGAAACGGCCTTTTTAAAGTATAACTTTGAAATTTCCAAATCTCCCATTTTCTTATACAGAGACCCAATATTGAAATAGACACGACTGTTCATCTTCATTTGCAAATGCACTTGAATCGCTTGCTCATATTGATGATCCAAAATGTACTCTTTTGCTTTGAATTTCAACATGGCTGCTAATTCGATTTGCTTTTTAATACTTTCAATTTCAATCATTGAAATGTGCCTCATATGTCCAATATATATAATTGTTTAGTAAATGAGTTCATTTACACTGCCTAATGAGGTCTAATCACGTGAAATGAGATGGCACAATTTCTGTTCTAATTGGTCGAGTAAAATGAGCCATATATGACACTCAAGGCATTGCGCATCTGATTACTGTATCATATTATTCTCATTTTCGAATACGCATTACTCACTTATACACAGATACTCAACTTTAAAATCGTTTTGGCGAATTTGCCATTGAAACAATGTCATGTCCTGAGTGTTGCCATTGTGTTTTCAATGATGCCATTTTTGCCGACCCATCTGGTCTATTTCCATTACTCCATGACTCACAACCAATTAGTCCTTTTTAAATGTGGATCCACAAATCTTCAAACATCTCAAAATGAATCACATTGAGTCAAATCAAATGTTATTGCTAATAATGTATTTGTTATACGTTATTGTTGGATTAATTTTAGTTCTGATAAATAGAAACACGCAAATTATGCGAATTCGGTGCACAAATTTAATTTTATTGGAATCTGCTGCTTTTTCGCTTATTGGGCTTTTCATTTGTTTGATGAAATTTACAAATATAAGCAAGACCGTTCCATGTGATATATATCAACTGTTCTTCCCTGTGATCATTAGTTTGTCTCTATCATTGCAATTTATAAGAACATGTCGTATTTATGTGTATTTAATGAAATCTCAAGTTGAGACTCATGCGGGTATATTGTTACGTATTTGTGGATTATTTTGGAACAAGAGAGATGTTTCGAGATTGAAGTATCTCGTTCTTTTTGTTTTAAGTTCCTCAATTTGCAGTATTTTGGATTACGTTATTGTCAAATATATTGAAAAAGAACCATGGTCCTTTCGATCCACTTTGTTAAAAGAAAATTGTGTATTTACAAGTATAAATTAGCTTTCAAATAGTCCATTTAGGATACATTTTAGTGTTTTTGTCATTTTCAATCCAATTTATTCGATATTCCATATTTGATGAAAACTATTTGAGTGTACAAGTCATTTGTTTGTCTTTTACATTATTAATGGCTCCATTTGCTTCTATTGTCATTCCTGGGGAAATAATTGGGAATTTTATTTTTCTAGAATGTTTTATAGCGCTATTTTATGCTTTGTATTTTCCATTAATCATGTCTCTCAAGGACAAACATATTAAAAAACCAGATATTACATTTGATAATGTCATTTTTAATACGCGATTGTTTGAAATTGCAAAACAACTTCATGGAGAAGAAAATATGATATTTTTGCAAGCTATTGAGAGATACAAGTCAAACATAGTAACAATGGATTACTTGATAACCATGTTCATGAAGCCAACCAGTCCATTTGAACTAAATATTAGCCACGACTTGAGAAATGGGATTTTAAATTCGAATGGAAATCAACAATTGGCATATTTGGATCGAATTTGTAATGAAATTAAGTTGCTGGTTGATTTAAATATCATGCCGTATATGTGAATATCAATAAATTATAGTGTTTGTTGTCAATTATTTAATTTTAAGATTGTGAAAACCCAAAAAATCTCGGAAACATGGGATTCAATATTAAATAATTGCAATGTTGATATAAAATCACCACTAATAAATGAAATGAGAATAGTTTCAATCAATTTTTGCACTAAATGTTGCATTCGATGGAACTTAGGGAAACAAAATTTAATAATAGAGAATAGAGAATTTTCTTAAAATTTTTCCTACATTTTCCCCCATGAATTACCTTTGAGGAATCTATCTGAGTGAAATTGATTTCTATGTCCCACACAATTCCTTCAATTATCTGAAATGGTCTGAAATAGTCTGAAAATAGACCCAATTTGTCTGTTTAAATCACATTTGGCACAAACGCCATTACAAAATGCTTTTGATCTGCCTCATGGCATCAATTCCAGTGAGTGAAGCCAAAATCAGCATACGAAAAGCAGCCAAAACTACTTATGGCGATAATCTAAATGGTCCTTTACTAATACCACACGATGGATTTTATACACCTACGTCCATCATAGTTCATGGTAGAAATGTCGAACTAGCCAAAAATAATAGACGGCTAAGTTTTGCCACTATAATAGGACCAGTATTTCCCAAAACTAAAGAATATACCGAGAGAATTGGATTATTTGGAATTAAAGGAGTTTCAGGTCCAGTTCGTTTAAATGAACAACACACCATAATTACAGATAATTTAGGTGCTTTCACATATCATTTTAAATCAGATGAAAATTTAGATAAAGGTGAACATTTCCCAAAAGACTCCAATATCATTAAAAATCCTAATTCAGAAAGTTCTGATGTAGTTTCTGATGTAGTTTCTGATGCAACAGAGAATCCCAAGCCTAATGAAAATCCAAACGAAAATGTTGATACTCAATCTGATCCCCCTCGTCCATTTGAAATACCAAAGAAATTCACTATTTACGAATTTAAAAAGACGAAACTTGTGATTAGCGATGTAGATGACACATTAAAGGAATCGCACACAAGTAATGGCTTAACTGCTGTGAAATATATTTTCACACAGCCTACAGTCGCATTTGAGACTATGAAGCAAAAACTGGCTGGAATGAAAAACGATAATGATTTTGTGTATTTATCAGCCAGTTTTAGTCAAACATACCCATTTATTAAGAAATTTCTAGTTGAAAATTACCCACAAGGTCCATTATTTCTTAGAACATTCTCAATATTCCAAAAGAAAGCCATTGCCGATTATAAATTCAACAATATCATTAAAATAATTGATTTGACACCAAAACACGATGAAGTGACACTCATTGGGGATTCTACGCAAGTGGATGCAGAAGCGTATGGAAGAGTTTATGCTGCAATGAAGAATAAGGTCGGGAATAAGAAAACTATCAAAATAATCATGCACGTTGTTAAAGAGAAACAGAAAAAGAAAGTTGAAAAGAAATTGAGAAAATTAATGGGTGATGAAGCATTTGAATCAAATGTCGAATTCATTGACAAGACAACTAGTGGGGAACAAAAAACCAATTTTTGGCGGAAATTAATATCCCGGATATATTCTTCTATAGGTTTAATGATATGATTAAATCTCCTAGCCTGCTGCGAAAATCCTTATCCTTGAAACAATAAAAATGAATCAAAAATTGCCTGAAGATATTTTAAAATTGATTTTTACCAATGAATTCTTTCCACAACAATTGACTAGATTGTTTACAGTGTGTCAATCATGGTCAAAAATAGCCATTCAAATTTATTACTCTAAATTAATTATTCATGAAAATGATGAATTTATTGGGATTTTGAGACATTTGAAT
>JADGIG010000223.1:0-12315 GCA_018985235.1 Sanchytrium tribonematis
GATGGGGTCAAGTTCAAGATCGACCGCCGATCCAAAATTCAAGATGAGGCAAAAGATTTAATTGCGAGAGAAGTGTTAAAGACCCTGTTGGAGGCTGATTTTGTCAAATCAAAGGAGACACAGTACAGAAAGCAATTAGCTCATGTGGCGAAGAGATATTCTGACGAGCCTCTTGTTTATAAACCGGTATATGTTTCGGATGGGCTTTTCAAAATTCAATTAAATTTTGGAGTAGACAATTTTTATGAATCTAAAGAATTTTACACAGACAAAGATTTTGCGGAGGAAAGTATGGCAAGCAGTGTGCTTAGCCGCTTGGCTGCTTTTTCAAATACAGGCATCAAAAGGGCGGCTGATGGAACTCCCGCTTCTATGAAAAATTCGTTTAGCCAATTTAGACAAAAATTACACACTTACTTGGATCAAAGACACACCTTATATGAGTACCAAATTCGAGAATTCAAGAAGAACAAAAACTCGGTATATACAGCCTCATTGATTATTTCTTTGAATGATGATTGTAAAACTTTTACAGGTACTCTGAGACACAGCAGTAAAGATAAGGCAAAAGAGGAGGTAGCTCAGATTGCCTGGGACGCACTAAATCAAGTAATTATAGATTAAATTTATTCAGTCGTCTTCATTGATCACAGAGCTTATTAAACTATCGACGTTAAGCGCTAGTTGCCGCTGCCTATTTTTGTTTGTATCAAACAAAAGTGGTTCAGTCAAAGCTTGGAATCCAGTTTCTTCAAGTAGAACACTGAGTTGTATATTGTATTTGCCTAGAACTTCCACTGCTTTTATATAAAGATTTGTAATGTTTTGCTTAAAACCATCATTAAAAGTATTTTTCGCCAATTGCCGTAATCTGGCAATCAATTTCGGTGATATTGCAGCAAAAATATCCGGCCGAAGTTGAACTCCATCATATAAAATTGTAAACAAGCTTTCAAGCATTTGCTCAGATAAATCTAAATATAGAAAATTAAGTGCCATGGTCATAATAAATAATATTGAAGTGTCGCTTTTAACCAGCATTACCTCATAAAGAGTTACATCGTGCTTTGACATCTCAGGCACAATTTCTCTCACATCGTATTGGTCGCTGCAAGTTAAAAGCAAAACGAAACCTGTCAATTCGCTTCTTAGGCTCATATTTTTCTGGATATCGCATAAATTTAAAATGCTTACAACAACAGTCTCTGTGATATTTTTCGTGTCTTTATCACTCAATCCTTTTGACAAGGCAGAACTTAACGCAAATCCGAAATCCAACTCAAAATTTAAACCACTGTGTTTATCCATGCTCTTGCTTACCTCTGCAAATGATCCTCTGACTTGTAACAAGCTATCTATTAGTCCAAGTTCAATAAAGTCACCATTTTGATCCAGTGAATGTAATCCAGCCTCTAATAAATGAAGTGAATAGACAAAAAGCTTTTTGTGGCCCAATAATAGCACATAAATCGCAATCCAAATTATTTTTCTGGTAAAGTCTGATTGATACATACTTCCACTCATGATATTTGTCAGGCATATTATTGTAGAGCACGCAAGATCAGAGTCATCGGGTTCAAAATGAGTCAAACTATATTTCAACACCTAAATTAATAAACGGCACCATTAAAATTTGATATATCAAGTCGTCATCTGCATCGTCACTACTTAAAGCACCCAAAGCAACAAATGCGCGTGGTTGTAAAATTTTGTTGTATTGAAACGCACTACTACTAACTAATCCCATTAACCTCGCTCTATGAGCATGTAAATCATCCAAGCTTTTACTAGCACAGATCAATATGTCTGCAATCAAATGAACTAGATGGCCTACATCTCCTAACGTTGGTTCTTTGTTCAAAACATCGGATCCGATTAAATTTTGTTTTGGAAGATATGCCAATCCAAAAAGATTTAGAACTGATTCATTTTCAGCTTGATCGGTGATGTATTGCAATAAATTTTCATCTAAACTGTCGTTGATACTATAAACTAGATTGCATAAAAGGCGGTACACATTAATTCGCTGTTGGGCATTTCCTTGACCAGCCAAACTTATAATAAGATACATGACATCTGCCAGATAATAGTCTACACTCAATGAACCATTAAATGCATAGTTGGCTAGAATCTGTAAATGTATATCAATGCTATTCAGAGGATTGTCAGAATTTATAATCAAGGTTTTTCGAATACAACTGAGAATCTTTCCAACTACTACATTTATGTTCATACCAACTGCACAAAGTATTTCTAGAAATACTTCACTTTGAACATCATTCATATTCATAGCTAATATAATGTCAGTAACAAGATTTGCAGCGGCTGGATTTTTAGACATCGGAGCCCATATTTTCTCAGTTAATATGCCAATGAATTCAAAATGGTTACTCGTCAGATCAAGCAAACATTTCAGAACCTTGTTCATATTTTCAGTCGAGGTGTCGTCACTACCGCTATCAATTTTTTTACAAATTTGGTCAATGCAGGGCTCAAGCAAGCTCAAAAAGTCCAAGTTCGAGTAAAATTCCTGGTTTGACAAATACTGACAAGCTTCTAAAATAAAAGGCACAGCGACATTACTGGAGTCGCGTATTAAATCTCCTACCAAATGCTCACTCAATATATTACTATTACTGCAGATAAACGAGTTTTTCTTTTCATCAATGGTAATCTCCAACTTTTCCACTAAAGCATGATACAATTGATAAGCTGAATTTTGTAAACTGGTGTTTGACTCTAGTAAATTTGAGAAAATAAGTACCAACAAACTCCCTTGAACTGAATCTAATCCAAATTCTTTTTCAATAGGCTCTGCTTTGACGATTGTTAGATTCTTCTTACTCTGAGTTATAATTTGATATATTTGATTAAAATTGGGCGATGAAAAATCGTATTCTTCTGAGTTTGTTTTAATAATAAACCTAACTTCACTCGAAGTTTCTTTTTTCTTGATTACTTCATCTACAGCAGCCACATCAATGACATCGTTGAGAACGGCCTGGATACCAGCAGTTATTTCAATTTTCTTTGTTGAGATAATTTGTATACAGTTTTTCCCTAATAGCAAATGCACAGGGTATGCGTTACCTTGCAGATTTCGAATTGTGTTTGAAAAAAGAACAGTTGGTTCATCGAGACTAAGGGTTAGACTTGGCAAGGTTAGTGAATTTGTTGGAAATAATTCTTTGAGCTGCTGAACAGTTGAAAAAAAAGTTGCTTTTTTAAACATCTCAATGGTAGCTTTCGGAAAATTTTTAACCAGTCCTCTGAGAGTATTGTTGGGATTAAGTACAAAAATGTTTTTGACATTGTTTATCATATTATTGGTTACAATTGCACTGATTTTCTCAATCACAATCTCTGAAATGGCATTCTCGACCGCGAATCCTGTCAAGTCGATCAATATATAGTACTTATCGTGCGCAATCGAGTTTAATAAAGAATATGTATAATATATAGCATGTTCTAGATCGATCTGAGAAACGTCGTATCTTCTCGCAATAAAAACTATTCCAGGTGTTCTTTCTTTCGTTCTACTACCTTCAGTTATAAAGCCTAGATTTTTAATTTTTGATCCATCTACACTTTCATATTTCTTTCGTAAATCGTTGACGACTTTACTCAAATTTTTGTCATCTGCAATACTTTGTTCTCCAGTGGAGGTGATTGATACTTTTGTAGGTACAGGAGCTCCTAAATCAACAATTATTTGATCAAACTGTTCTTTAATCTTTTTTAAAGCTGTTGAACCACTCTCATGCTCCTCGTCTTTACTTTTTGTTAAAGATCTTGACTTCAAAGTTAGTTGGTTGTAAATCTTATCCTTCTGTTGATATAAATGTAAATAAATGTCATGCATGTCTAAGTCACTTGTGATATCTGGAATACTATCCAAGTGAAATTGATTTAAGTTATCTTTGTTTGGCTGAACACTTATTTCATTTAGAAAATCACTTGTCTTTGGTATGTGCTTTTCAACAAATACATTCAATGTAGTCATAAATTCTTCTTTGTTTCCGAAAAACACGAAATTAGCTAAATTCTGAATACATTTCGCTATCAAAACTAGGGATCTACTCAACTCTGGGTTTCTATTAGATAATGTAAGACCGCTCCCTTCAGGAGAAACAATGGCAGGGCAAACAAATCTTAAAAAGAAATACCCAGAAACAGCGTTGTTTTTTGCGTCTGGAAATTTTTGACCCACAATATTACTTATAATGTTACACACATTTCGAATTACAATTGGAATTTCGCTCTTGTTACCATATATCTTGTTCATTATAAACTCGCACATGTCTTTCAAATTTTGAGTATTTCTTGCCAGTTCTTGAGGGTTTGACAGTTTTAAAGGATCAATTTCAAATTGGATATTGTTTTTTAGGTCTTCGGATATTTTGTTGACAATCGGCTGCACCACTGTTTTTAAATAAGCAATACCATATTTCTGATTTACCAAAGTCAATAGCTTAGTCGACATGGAGTTTCTTCGAAATATAACATTTGCAGCGTCAGTCTTTCCAATATCTCTATCGATGCTGGTCCGGAGTAATTTATAAGGATCTTTGAATTCGTCAAACACAAGAAAGACTTTTTCCAAAATTTGCTCTCTAATTGATACATCAATATTCTCGTAAAGTATAACACAAATTATTGGATCATACTCGATCAAAAAACTTTTTAATGAAGCAAATGATATTGTTGGCTCTACAGTTTCAACTTTGTCTGATTGTTGGCTTTTAACAAGCGATTTTGACAAAATATTTAGAACAAAAGGTCTAAGCTTTGTAGAGGAATTTTGAGCCATAGTGATAATAAATTTTAATCCGATGTCTTGATTAGCCGCGACCAATGAAGCAAAACTTTGAATTAAATCATCTGTTAAATAGTGGATCTCTTTGCCAGAATAGATGCTTGTTGAAGTGGCACCACTTTGTATAACGTGTGTCTTGTACAGCACCTTTTGAAGTACATTAACATAGTTATTAAATGTTCGTTCCTTCATTTCTTTCAGATCTGTTTTGGATAAATTATCATTATTTTGAGGCTTTAGTGACAATCCTTCAAATAAAAATTTAAGACACTTGATGCTAGTAGTATCTAACTCTTTAAAAATTAGGCATTGATCTGTGCTATATTCCATGTCGCTTATCCAAGAAGAAATAATTTGGGCAAGGAAATTTTTAATAGCTAAATCTTTGAAAACATCGGCCTTTTTCTCAAATAGCGTATAGACAAGCCGACAAAAAGCAAGTTTGGCTTCTACTGTATATGCATCCTTAGTGCCATCAATATCCAGAGAAATAAATGACAACATTTTGTCCATGGACATGGTCATTGTTTTCGCTGCAGTTTCGTTTTTGCTAATTGCTTTATGCATGATAGTTATAATTCGGCACAAATATTCAGAGTCTTTTTGTGTAGAACTAACAGCGTTCAATTGAGAAGACAATTTCTTTTCAATAATACTCCAAAAACTATAATCCAATTCTTCACCAATTATATGTGGCAAATATTCCTTTAAAATCGGATTCTCACTTCTCAGTAGATTTACCAAATCACTTAAAAAGGCGTCTACAAGAAGATGGATACTTAGTCGCTCTGATGCCGTGTTAAAAAATGTATCGAATCTTAAAAATGTTGAGGCTTCGTATATTTGCTTCTCCAATGACTCATTAGGAATACAAAGAGGGAGAAGATAGCACATGCTCAGAGTTACACTCACCCACTCACTCTTTGTTTCTTTTTCTGCATCACTTTTGTGGCTCTGAGTATAGCTATATTTTGTAGACATTCTCTTTAAGCGGGAATCCATAAGCTCTTGTTGTCTACTCATATTAAGAGTTTTCCACCTTCGGTACAGTTGGTCAAAACAAACGATGGTGCTAAGGCTAGGTTTTCTCAAGCTAACAGTCAATGATTTAAACATATTCTGATAAGAAATTGGCTCTAAAAGCTTCTTGTAGATTGCTATATGAGGTATATTTAGTAAATCAAATTCGTCTTTATCAAATTTTTCAAAAGCCACTAATATAATGCTCCAAACATTTTTAACTCCACAAAACAAGTCGATGTCTGTTAGTGCTAGACAATACAGCAAAGCACTTTCGACTGAGTGTATAGCAGCAGTCTTAAGTCTATTATCTGTAGGACTCAACATTATACTTGCATCCAAAGCCATGGTGGTTAATACACTGTCGAAAAAGTTTTGTAAAAATTCTAATAGCAAAACTATTTCCTCTTTTTTTGACTCAAAGATCAATTTCGAGATGCTCAATAGAATAAAAGAAAACGCTTTAACAAATAAAGACGAGTTTTTAGCCCAGACATTGATTAGACCATTTTGATATGTCTTTTGAATCACATTTAGAGCCACGGATCTGGTTTGTGGTGGAGCCTCTTCAAGTACACTGACAATGTCTCGTACTACAGAATCAAAATCGTCGACTACTGCTATCTTAGGTTCCATTTCTAAGATTTTAACTACATAGTAGACTACATCTTTTCTCGGATCCTCTGCTTTCTTTTTCTTGTCGAACATGGCCAATTTTTTAGACGCTTCAAGTTCCTCTGGCAAAAGACTCTCGTGCAGTAGTGTTTTGACAAAAGTACACATGCTTGCGTTGTTTGAAATCGGAGAATTCCAAGGCTGGTGATCAGAACTGGCTAATGCGTAAAACACTTTCGCAAGTAGCCTCTTGTTATCAAACATAGATGAAAACACTTTTATAGTAGAAGGTGGAGAAATCCTATACAACCCAACTAGCCCGTCTAATAATAACCCTTCGTCGGTATCTTTGGCTTTTAGACCCAATTGTACTATCTCCCTGACATCACTCTCAAAATCAAACGCCAATGATCTCAGCTCAGATCTGTCTTTGAGAAATACGGCTGCCTTTAAAATATCGACTAATGACGAGGAAAACTCTTTTTTATGCTTCCTTAATAATTCAATAAATTGTATATAATGAGAAGCAGTAAGCTTTTGGCTATTTAATATCATAAGCATTGTTTGCAATTGTACGAATTTTTTCTTTTCTTCATTTAAAGTCAAAAAAAATAAATCTATGACGTCATCTAGCTTTCTAGCTCCAGAGGCCAAATTGACAAAATCTACAGGGTACCATTCAATAAAATTCCAAATCAATTTACGGCATATAACACATGCATTAACTTGTGCTGGTTTCTTCAATTGCGGAAATGCATTGAAAATGTGCCGAATAACAACTATGAGTTTGTCTAGTTGAAAGGCGCAGTACTGTAAAATGTTCATTTCAGAGTCTTCTTTACTAATTCTCAGAATGTGGTCGATAATGATTTGCGGATTTGACATGCTCAGATAAAATAATGTCCTTATTACCTCATCTGAACTATGAATTAATTTTCGAGCAGTATTAAATATAATTAAGGATACATTTGGATCCATACTCACGATCTCAGGCATAGAAACCGATAACGAATGACCGATTGAAGTTCCCATGCTACTTAAGGATGCTACACTCCCCCCTATAAGTGTCGCGCCTTGTAAGAACATTTGCGATCCAGATAAATTTGATTGTTTCAATTCTGGACTCATTTGGAAAAGGCATAAATTCATCCAACTGACTATTTGTGTCATAGCTCTAATCTGGCCTTGATTCGATTCTTGAAAAACTGATAAAATTTGCTCTAGCTTACCGGCTAAAGCCTCAAAAACAGCTTTTGGCTTAATTTTGTACAACCTGGTGATCAAATCTTGATCGCCTTCTGTTATCGCATCAATTAAGATAGATTCCATTTTTTATAAAAGGTCGTGTTTCAGATATAACCAAAAAAATTTATTCAAGTTTTCGGTAAGATCTTTTCTGAGGCAACGCAAAATAAGCGCAGTATACTAACAAGGCAATAACAAACGGAATTTTATAAACCCCCACCAAAAAAGCTCGAATTAAACACATAGTAACATAAGCTCCTAAAGCGCCCATATAAGCATATCCATAATTAGGAATGAAGGTATTTGATTTGTATGAGAAGTATAAAACATAGAGGGAGTAAGGCAAAAGTAAAAAGTGATACAGAGTGAAAACAACATGTGGCTGAAGCAAAAAATCGTTCAACGTAATCCCAAATATGGGAAATAAGGCTAGTAATATATGAATGTAATGGGAATTTTGCGTGGCTATTTTTGTAGTGTTTGGCATGGGTAGTCCAGAATCAAGAACTGTGGTCTTTTCGTTCATGCTTATATTAGGGATATTCGCGTTTTGGTCTCTCATTGGAAGTTGATTGTTTTTCATTTTTAATAATATTGCTCCCAAATCAGATTCAAAACCAAAGCAACTAAAAGGTCTAGCGTTCTCTATATTTTGAAATTGATCCATAAAAGCAGATTGTATCGCATAAAGCGCATTCACTGCCATCAGCTTGGGAATGCCGGGAGCTTCCAGTATAACAGTGATTACATTATTGTAATAAAAATATTTCTGATCAATTGATGCTAAGTTTGGCGATTGCTTTTTTACAAATCTCAAGACATTTTTGAGATGTTTCTGGTGAGGTAAACTAGCACACAAAATAGTACCAGCCGAATTTGCAATTATGCAAGACATGAATCCTAGTTACAAAAAATAAATGAAATTGGAACATAAAGCAGAAATTTTATTCCATTGAAATTAAGGCTGTCATTTGCTGCTATTGTGTCCTCTTCCTCTAGAACGTCCTCTTCCTCTATTTGCCCCTCTTCCACCGCGTTGACCTGATCTATTATTCTTTTTGTTGTAATTTGATTTTTTATCTGATTTAGGCTTATCAAGTGCTTCTTTGTTAAGTCTAATACACTTAACGCAATTACCCTTTACGTACACATCTTCGGCCTTGAGCTGTACAATAGGTTCCTGACTAGGCTTTACAATGACAACGTCTTTTAATTTGCAGTTCATAAAATGATCGCATTTATCTAGTATGCCTGTATAAAAATCGCCATTTTTACATTCTATACTCACTAGATTGCCACAACTATTCTCCAAAACATGAGATGGTAGCATTTAATTCCTTTGTTACAAAAACAAAATTACTTAAAGTTTTCATATTTGACAATAAACATATGATCTAATGTAGCTCGCAAAAACGACTTACTTACGGCTTATCTGTTGATGATTTGTTATTATCTCAATATTATTGGAGAAAACATAAAACATTATGCAGAGAGCTCAGGACAGAATTGGTTCCAAAGGTGCTAGTGCAATGGCTAGGAAAGAAGAATTGCAACTTAATAGAAGGGACAGACTTAAAAAATTAGCAATGGACACTGTAGATTTGAAATCGGATCCTTATTTTTTGAAAAATCATTTAGGAACATTTGAATGCAAATTGTGTCTCACAATACATAGCAACGAAGGAAGTTATCTTATTCATACTCAAGGAAAAAAACACCAGATGAATATATCTAGGCGTGCCGCCAAAGAAGCGTATCTTAGTACAAATACAGCTGGAATGGGTTTGTTTGAACAAAAAGCTAATATTGTGGAGGCACGAAAACCAAAAAAGAGGTTCACAAAAATTGGGGTTCCTTCCTACAAGATTACCAAAGTACGGGATCCATTGACTTCCAACATGGGAATTTTAATACAAGTTGATGTTCCAAAAATAGTAGATAAGGTAGAGCCAATGCATCGCTTCATGTCTTCATTTGAACAGAAAAATGAAACGGCAGATAAGTCTTGGCAATATATTCTAATTGCTGCTGAGCCTTACGAAACGATTGCTGTAAAAGTCCCAAGCTATGAACTTGATATCGAGCAAGTATTTAATTATTATGATCCAGACGAAAAAGTTTTTATATTGCAGATAATGTATAACGGTACAATTAATGAATTGAAAATTGAATAGTTTTTTTAACTCCTTGAAATGAATTCTTCCCAAACATATTTTGTGTTTATTGACTTGGAAATGACTGGCCTTGAAGTAAAGCACCATAAAATATTAGAGTTTGCCATGATAATAACAAATGAGAATTTAGATATTTTGAAAGAATTTCACTCACCTGTTCATCAAAGTCAAAATGTTATCGACAATATGACAAGTTGGTGCAAAGATCACTTTCTAGGTCCAGGTAATTTGGCAGAGGAATGTTTAAATTCAAAAATGACTGAGTCGAAGATTGAGATTGAAGTGGTCTCAATACTTCAAAAATATCCAGGTACGAAATATCTTGCTGGTAATTCAATATCAACAGACAAATACTTCCTCATGGAATACATGCCAGCCATAATTGATTGTCTACATTATAGAATAATCGATGTTTCTACTTTGAAAACTTTGGTTAATTGTTGGCTGCCTCAAGTACAACAATTTCCAAAAGCACTTCGACATCGCGCTTTGGATGACATAAAAGAAAGTATTGAAGAACTCTCGCATTTCAGAAAATTATTGTTTAATAAAGCAAATTAAACAAAATGAATTGTTTATTTAGTAGGAGTATTCACATTACTGGGTGCATTGTGCTTTTCACGCAGCAAAAGCTTTGACTGGAAAAACTTTTCTAGAGAATCTGCGCTTTTATAGTATGGAGTATTTGGCGCATTGTAAATTCTGCAATTGTCAAAAATAAGTTGGACATCACGTTTAAATGCTTCCAAACTTACATATTCATTATTGGTAACTTTTTCTGCTAGTTTTCTTAAATCCATTGGATTTGTGATCAAGGTATAATAGTCTTTAACTTGTTCACCATCAACTGGTTCAGCAAATGGCCATGCACTGTGGTGATTTCTTAAATCATCAAGTAACTGAGTAAATAAATTTAAATTTGCACTTTTAGCTACTATGGAATGTTTTTCTGCGAGTTCTGGCGTCCAACCGCTTTCCTTTACACCAGGTATTGACATCGGATCGATAGGACCTTTTCTAAAATCCAAACCTTTGTATCGTGTCTTTTGCGAGGTATGTTGGCTTATAATATCATTGATTGTACTTTTTTGCAATTCAATATCTTCTTTAATTGTCAAATAATTCACTTTTGGCAAAATCACGCACACCATTGGATTTGCCCCTTCGTAATCCTTAATATAACCTTTCCAAGTTTTTTCATCTAGAACTCCAAAATCTTGAGTAAATCCTTGCTTTTTAAAATAGCCAATTGCATAGTTGTCCGCATAAGTTATGAGATATCTATAATCTCCTAAGTTCGACACCGCGTGCTTAAGATTGTTCATAATTGCACTGCCATAACCTTTCACTTGTTCGCTACTTTTGACCGCCGCAAAAACAATTTCGACAAACCTCCGGTGTTGAAATGGTTTATAGCAAATACCGCCTATGACAGACTCGTCATCACTGATTAGAATCATGGAATTGTGTGATCTATCATAAACAACTTTTGCAATATACTCACGAGGCATGTTGGGTAGTTGTTTTTGAAATATATTTTTTAGGCCTGTAAGCAATACTGTATTCTCTTCACTTCCATTATTTGTGCAGTGCTGAAATCGAGTCATAATAATATCAAGTTTCAACTCCTCAAGCCTTGCAAAATATTTCCAACTTCGATGTTGAATGTAGTGGTAGGATGGATATTACATAGTCTCGATTTATCTCTAGATCTCACTAGGCATGACTCTGCGATAGATTTTTTGCAAAATTCTCCATTTGATGTCAAGTTAAATCAAGAATTATGCATCTTTTTCGGAAATTTGTACAAATGGAGTACTGCCTATTCACTTTATGACACAAGTCCGTTCCAATTTATATTGCTATTGGGAATTGATACTGGACTAAATTTATTTATTAATTTATTATATTTCACCTACGCTGGCCATTTCCTATTCTATGTTGTTATGTCAAGAGTGCAAAATTTGTTTTATAGCACAACCTACTCGCTCTTTTTGTTGTTTCGGTCGAAAAGGTACAACGTGCTTAAGAATCGCACAGAAAATACTTCCTTTGAAATGGATCAATTTATTTTAGGAACTATCATCTTTATTCCTTTTATTTTAGCATTCCCTACTGTTATTATATTTTACTCTTATTCAGTTTACATGATACTAGAGTTATACATGATTCACTTTCTATACTTCTATGTGAAGTCCTTTTTACGTACTGAATTCAAATTGAGCTTCGAGTCCAAAAAAGTAACTTTTTTTTCAAATTATCCATGTTTTGAAACTATTCAGAATCACTTCATTACATCATACAACAACATGGAAATAAAAATGGAGCGCTTCAGCTTGTACCAAGTCAGCGAAACCTCTGAAAGAGCAAATTTGAAGCAAATCATACGCGGAGTTCCATTCAGATTAAAAGCCAAACATTTATTGACGCCATAATGGCACCATT
>JADGIG010000224.1:0-12301 GCA_018985235.1 Sanchytrium tribonematis
TCTACCTTGGGCTAAAAAAGTCCCAGACATAAAAGACAATCATTCACTTTCTCAAGAATCTTGTAATCAGTCTCAATTGGGTTTAAAGAAGGAAAAAGGCATTGATGATTCTCAGTCAGATTTAAAAACGCAGGACTCCATATCGAGCACCAAAATTGAATTTACAAACACAACCATCGTTTCTCCTATGGATCCTCCCAAATCTTTTCTAGAGCTATGTGGTGCACCCGAAATTGAGAATCTCAAAGTGGATTTGCCAGCACCAGAACCTCGAATTAAAAAAGCAATTTATTCTGATAGTAAATTTAGCGTTGTTAGTAGCCAAAGCTCAGAGTTTGAGAATCTCTTAAAGAGAATTTCACGAATCGAAAACTTTCTATCAAATAACTTTGAAAACTTTAATAAATCTGATTAACTATTCAGAGGAATTCGTAGATTGATCATCGTCCAACATTTCAAGCCCAAGAATGTTTTCATTTTCTTCCAAGTCTAATACAGATACAGTTGCTACTATCAATCCCACAAATATCCAAATATTGAAGTAGTTGAGATAAGTACTTGTGTGGACATCAAAAATAGATTGAATTAACATGTTTCATTCGATCTCCAACAACAATTTATTCGCGAAAACGGTAAAAAATTGCTACATCCTCAGAAGATATTTCCATTTGGTGGCTATTATGCTTTGAAGACAATTCGGCTTTTTTTAAATGCTCCACTTGTATATTTCTAGAGAACAAAAAATATATACTACACAGGGTAGCAGCTTCTGGTATTATGTACCCGTTCACGACAATTTCAATATCCTTGGTTATTTTGGAAGTTTCTTTAATATGCTTAATAATTTTGTATAATTTTATATATCTGTGAGCTGTTAATTTAGATTTTGGAATTTTAGCTCCAGGAATTAGCGAAATTATTAAAACTGTTAATTTTGATACGATGCAAAAAGGAATCCTTTCCAAAAGGACAATTTGCTTTGCCCATGATGGCAATTCCTCTAATTTAATGGATTCACACGTCTTATTTTTGGTAAATTGTTTGGGCAAAATTCGATTTTCCACACAACACGGAAAATCGAGGTACGTTATTGGGCTTACTGAATAAGGCCACCCAGTTTTTGGATAGAATAAAGGTGTGCTATGCGATCTGTTGTCTTCGGTTAGAAGAGTGTTATCAATTGAGGTTTTTCTAAACGTCGGCGACTTGAATAAGTGGTTAGAAGGGCTTATTGGTGATACCGGGGAGTTTTTCAAGCTCGTGCGTATACGTACCGCAGAAGGACTTGATATTTCTGTTTTGATTGTTTTCATTGATTTTTCTACCAAATTTCGAAACAAAGAATTAAAAACCCAGACTCCAATGTTGACTCTGTCTTCGCTAAATTTGGGTTTTGCAATATTTTTCTGGGTATCTCCGAGATCTTCAAAATAGATCTCTGAATTGGATATTTTGCTCTCCTCGAACACAAGATATAGATTTCCACAATGCGCCTTCAGTGTTGCCCATGCAGCTAAATAATTATCATCGATGAGCAAATCCTCCTTATTATAGCTAATGCTGTTGGTTATTAGGTCCCAACTAAATTCTTTTCGAGATGTAGTGGTACAACATACTTTCAATTTATCATTTGAAAATTTTGCATGTAATATGCCATCTGTACCTTTCAAAACTATTGTTTCGGAAATGTCTTTACGTTCTATTATTAAGTCGCTAGATTTAGAATGAGAGCTAAGCAAAACTTTGCTGTTTTGATAAGCTGCAGTGACCCCACTTTCATGCGTTCTGAATTCTGTGCCAGTTAAATCTGTAATAAGCCCATTTGATAATGCGACCAAAAATGACGTGTCTGTGACTTCAAAGACACTTATCCGCGCTGGATAAGTTTTAATTATTTCCACCTCCTTTGCATTTCTCAAATCTGATTTGTAAATAGATGCACCAGAGCTATAGATAAGACAATCTTCCTGATCAAAATGAATTTTTTGAACCATGTCCGGTTGCTTGAGAGAAAATATTGATTCTTTAGTGCGAATGTCGAAAATTTTGATGTCTCCTTGTATAGTAGAACTGCCATAGAGATTTGGGCGATAATCGAATGAAAGCATATTTGAGTCAGTCTTCAGCCACTCCACCTTTTCTTTCCAGTAAGCTATACTTCCGTCTAAACTCCCAGTGAGAATTGATCCATGATTGTCAGGAATCATTTGAATCACTTTGTCTGAATGGTATCCAATTGCAGAGTTGTTTTTAAATACTGATTTGTCATTGCTGCAACTAAAAATATTGCTATCACTGATATGAAAATCGGTCACCCAGTCATCATGAGTTGCAATAATTTTCATATTATTTGAACATTCGTATAGCTTACCGTCACGATTAGCACCATATATGCAATCATTATAAATTCGTATTTTTTGATAGGGCAGTGAAGGCAGTTCTTTTGATGTAAGTGCAATTTGAACACTCATAAAGTGTTTGAAGATCTCCACAAATACAAAACGAAATAATTGTATAAAATTTACTTACTTTTAACTTTTTTGCTTTTCTTAGAAGGTGTTTCGCTCTCGTTTTTTCTCTTCTTTGGCGTTTCTATAGGAGTTTCTGATTTTCGATTCTTTTTATCTTTCTTAGTCTTTTTCTGTTTTTCACTTGGGACATCAGCTTTGACTTCTTCCACTTTTTTATTTTCAATGGTTTTTTCTTCAACAGAAGAATCTTCAGGAGTCTTGGACTTTTTCTTTTTCTTGTCTTTCTTTTCTTTTTTAGACTTCGATTTTTTTGGTTCTTCATCAATTTCCATTTTGTCTGATGGTTTGGAAGTTGCAACTGCATTACCGTCCAAGGATATACCTTCTTTGGCCATCAACTCTTTAGCTTTAATCATGACGTCTTCATTTTTGACGGGTTCCCTGCCCTCATTTAAATTATTAAGTCGTTGCTCAACTTGATCCTTCATGGCTCGGCCAAAGACATCAGAAACCTGTTCTTCTGCAGAAAAACAATCAATTCTAGATGCAATAGTACACTTATTAGCTAAAAATCTGCTAACTCTTCCTTTAAATTGTGGCTGTGCTCTTCCAATAAATGAGGAGTGATAAAGCAATCCAAATTTAGGAGTATTACCCTTCTTTTTCAATGCACGGAAAAGAGCTTTCTCGGCTCCCAAAATTTGAACTGTGCTAGCAGGACATTTAGATAGATTAGTTAAAGAACCAGCATGTGCAATCAGTCGAGCACCTACCAGTTCTCCAATTAAGGCACTGAGATTTGGAGCAACGCCGTGCATTCTTTCCATAAGATAGGCGGAAAGTTCTTTTCTGTATTCAAACAGATCTACAACCTTTTTAGCAAAAGCAGATACTGAAACAATATCAGCAGAGCTTAAATCTTGACCAAAGGAAGAATTGGCTACCTTGATAATCTGCTGTTGTAACTCGTCGTCCATTACCAGCTCCTTAATCGCTTTAGTTTTTGCTTCTGTAATTTTTGTTTTATCTTGTAAAATCAAGAGTAATCTACAATATAACAAGTGATCTTTCACAACATTCCCTAATTCAGGGAACCCCCAGGAATACCATTCTCTTGCGCGCATAGCAAAAGTGTTAATATCCTTGTCCAATTGATCTAACAACGCAATAGATTGTATGATCATATTATCAACTTTGTTTACGTTAAACTGAACCTTGGTTCTGCTGAAAGCATGTCCTAGCCCCAATTGAGCTTTTTCCACGTCGTCTTTTTCGACATGGGAACTTAAAAACTTCGGCAAAAGTTGTCTACCACTTCGGAGAAGCTGAAAAGTCAAATCATCCGCATTGCATTTGACGACGCCGTTCAATAAGGCGGCCATATTTTTTTCACATCCAAGAACGCTGTCTTTTGTTAAATGAAGTGAGAGAAAATTTTTCAACGTTCCTGGAAGTTTGTGTTCTGAAATAGATTGTATGACATCTAAGGCTTCCTTTCCCGAGGTAAATGGTTGAAATGCCACCAACTTAACATTTTTTCCAAATACTTGTAAGTCATTCGACTTGACTTTATCTTGCTTGCAATCAAGAAGAGCAAATCCAGAGGCGCTTTCTAAGAGTAAATGCATCGAGGGGGATCTCCTATGATTGTATTCGTTTTTACAGGATCAAACAAATTTTCACATGAAACAATCCAATCTGCATATTCTTGTTCTACAGCAAAATATTCAAGAAATAGAAAATGAATTTAAATTAGATGGTCTGGACTTGTGGGAAGCGGATTCATCTGGATTTACCGTATTTGACCTTGCAGCTCCAAGGATTAAGCTACTAATTGATGAATATATAAAACGGCAAACTGGAATTCAAACTCAAAAATGCCTTCAATTTGTGATTGAAAATAATTTAAATGGAATCCGGCAATATGTGCAACACCCATTGGTCAGATATGTAGATTTTGATATATTAGATGAAAAGAGTGGTCAGAGTATGTTACACCACGCCGTGCTGAATGAAAACTCTGAAATGTTAAAAATTATTGCACCGCATGTTAATTTATATCTACGAAATAGGGATGGATACACCTGCTCGGAAATAGGAATCAAAGGCGAGATTCAGAATACTATTGAATATTTTATGAATAGTCAACCATTCAAATTACCTCTAAAGAGTCTACACAGAGGCTTTCTAATAAAAGGCAAAGGAATTTCGGCAAAAAGGAGGTTTTTTGAGCTCTGCAACGATGGTGTCCTGTCCTGTTATCGAAAGGAAGATTGCAAAAACTGCCGTGGAATTCTAAGCATTGAGGATTTAAGATTAGAAAGACTCAGCAGCAAAGAATTTAATCTTTGTACGCCTTATTTTAAGTGGAAGTTAAAAGCTGAAAATGAAAAATCTGCTACTGAATGGATCTCCATAATTAGCATCAATTCCAATAGAAAAGCTTCCCCGGACTCCCAAGACTCTCATTCACTAAACAGAAACAGCTCTTTGTCGATTCGGAGCACTGCATCTCTAATTAGTACAAAATCGACTCCATTTATTTTTGATTCACTTGATGATAAAATCTATGATTGTAGAAATGCAATCAAAAAAGAGTTGGATGCCCTACAAGACGGTCTTAAAGAAAAATCTTTAGAAGAAATGAATAGAAATATCGTCAATATAAGACGTCAATTAACTGTTTTAGACACTTTGTTGGTACGAAAAGATAATAACGTAATGAACAAAGTTGAAGCTCAAAATTCGTTCTCAATAGACAGTATTAGTGAAAGCGCTGATGACGAGTTTTTCGATGCCATTGAAAAGGTCAAAATCGACTCATTTAATATACCACCGGGCTATGGGGCAACTTTTAGAAAATCATTTCCAGTTGACCACAGTCAAATTAAACATAACATTAATGTCATTTCGTTTTTAAGAGATTTAATAGGAACTGATTTATTACATGTCTTACTTCCAGTTAGCTTTTGCGAGCCATCCAGTATTCTGTTTCGTTTATGCGACGTAATGGAGTATTCCCATTTGTTAAACATCGCGGTACAAAGAAAGGATCCGCAAGAAAGGCTTCTCATGGTGTCTGCCTTTGCTTGCTCATCCTACTCGGGTGGAATCGACAGAACAAACAAGCCATTTGACCCCTTTGTAGGTGAAACATTTGAAATTGCCAGACCAGATCTTGGATTTAGAGGTGTTTGTGAGCAGATTAGTAGAACGCCATCTACTTCAGCAGTTCATTTTGAGGGTCAAAATTGGAATTTTAGTATGGAGAGTAGAGTCAGCACTAAATTTCATGGATCTCATATTTCCGTTGCGCCTCAAGGTCATGCAATTCTTTGCTTAATTATAGATGGAGAAGAGGAATTTTACTCTTGGAAACCAGTCAAAGCAGTTTGCAATGGCATACTTACAGGAAAACGTTGGATAGACCATTTCGGGAATTGTGATATCACCTGTCACAAAACCAAACTAGTCTGTAATATAGAGTTTTCCTCTGCAAATTGGTTGAGGCAAAATCAGTACAAAGTGCAAGGCAATATTGAAAATATATGGCATTTCAGTGGATTATGGAATGACCATCTATTAGCGAAAAAAGTGGACGGAACTTCAAATAATTTTCATTTGTCGGATCCATCAGAAATTGAAGATAGTGCTGAAAGAACAACTGTTCTATGGCATTGTACATCAATGAAAGATAGGTCTCC
The DNA here is from genome assembly GCA_018985235.1 of Sanchytrium tribonematis. Lineage (NCBI taxonomy): Eukaryota > Fungi > Sanchytriomycota > Sanchytriomycetes > Sanchytriales > Sanchytriaceae > Sanchytrium > Sanchytrium tribonematis. The sequence goes on from JADGIG010000224.1 coordinate 6,176, forward strand.
CGCAAACTTTAATTTTTCTGAGTTTGCAATTTCTTTAAATGAAATATCTGATGAATTAAAGGTTCATTTACCTCCAACTGATACTCGATTTCGACCAGATATCAGGGCAATGGAGGAGGGTGACTACACGGAGGCAGATAGTCAGTTGAAGTCAATTGAAAAACAGAATTTGGACAAAACTGCCACTCCATTGTGGTTTACCAAAGAAATTCATCCTGTCACGAACCTGGAATACTATAAGTTTAACCCAGAATATTGGACTCATAGACAAAACAAAAGTTTTAATTCTGTGTGTCCAAATTTATTTTAATAAAATAATTTATGAACTTTTACAAAAAAGGGGTTCAACACTTTAGTTACAATGCCAACTCATTTGTTCAAAAAAGCAAGGAAGAATACAAGGTACGTAAGGCGATTTGAATACACCAACATTAAAGATACGCTGGAGAAACACGTAGCAACAAAATTAAAGCCTAGGACAAAATGGTTGAATGCAATGGATAAGTTTCCACCCTCAGCTCTATTGGCGAAAGTGCCCTCTCACGTTATCGAGATTGGTCATCCAAGCTCCAATTTTCCCTATGCGATTAAGTATCCCTCCCCAAGTGGAAAGCATAAGCGGGACATTATGAAGAAGAAAATGATTCCACCGCAACTGGAATTTCAAGAAGGTCTTGACTTCAAATTAGCCTGTGACTTTCCTTTTGAATTGTCTAAACCCAAATTTCTGTACAACACTGAGGAAGAATTAAAAAAAGATGATTCTTTGTACTCCAAGTTTTTTGAGCTAAAAAAATCAAAATCGTCTATGTCAGAAATTTACGAAGAAATATCTAACCTATTTAAATCAAAACAATTAGAAGAATGCGCAAATTTATATAGTGTTTTTGAAAAAATGGATATTTCAGAGAAAGGAGGACGAGCAGTGCAAAAACTGGAATCCTCGATTGAAGGAAAAATAGTGAATGATCTTGAACCCAAGCTTTCTAATGACGATAAGCTGAAGATTAAGATGCTGATTTTGATGAAAACGAAGCATGAAAAGTTACAGGCAATGAAGCTTGCGGCTTCTAACTCTGTTGAAACCGAATTTAAAAACCCTTATTTGGACCTGAAAGATACAAAGCCTGTTTCTTCTGTTTTGTTGGAGAAACAATACTATAGAAGAAGTTTGGCTCCTCAGAGAACATCTATAACAGGAAGACTTTTTTAATAAAGATTTACTAAAAACTTGGCTTTTTAGAAGGTTCTGACTCTGATACTGAGACTCTATAACTTTCATCATATAGAGACTTTCGTTGCTCTCCATTTCTTGGTCGTCGACCTCTACAAATCCAAGACACCAGTATCAATACTATGATAAGAAATCCAGCTGCTCCAGCGCCTCCAAAGTAATATGAGTTAAAGTCTGCCATTTAAAATATCAAAGCCTTTTCTACAGTTGAGCCACTTTTTAGAATTTTAAAAAGAAATTCCTTATTTATTCGCCTCGATAAATATTTCTCAGATCCCAGAGAAGCACTATAATAAATAATAGGAAATTTTTCGGTCAATGATTTTGATGAAAAATAATAAACGTTTTAGGCCAAGTTTTGATGGAAGGAGATCAACCCCAACAGCCTAGAGTTCGAAAATATGGAGGTTTAAGGGATACCCCTTCGCTTGAACAAGAAAATAAAGATTCACAGTCACAGCCACAGCAGATGCCTGCAGGAGAAAAGAAAAAATCGCTTTATGGTCTACGAGCTCTCACGAATGACGCAGAAAACAAAAATAGTGCCGAAATGGAAACCAGCAATCAGACGAGTATTGAGGAGGACCCCGCTGCTAATCAGAAAAAGCGACTTTATGGAGTAACTAGAATTTCTGCCAATGATCAACCTGAAGTTCAAGATACTGTAGATATTCCTGAAGAAGAAATCCTGGAAAGTATGCAACCCCAAACTGCGGCTGATTTCTTTTCTGGTAGCAAAAAAGATGATCCATCTAACATAAAAAAGGTTTTCCACAAAAGCGTTAGGCCTACTAAATTGAAGAAAAAGTTGACACCGGAAGAAACCATGATTGGCCATTTAACATTTAGAAGAAAAGCCTGGATGTTTTTCGTAGCCTTAATGACCTGTTGGATTCCAGAATGTTGCGTCAAAGCAAGAATAGATTCTCCGGAGAAACGTATAGCTTGGAGAGAAAAGGTCACACTCTGCCTGCTGATGTTTTGTTTTAGTGTTGGTGGTGTGCTTTGGCTGGAAATTAAACGATTTATTACTTGTGTCGATGGAGATCCAAAATTAAACATTCGAAATCCAATACATAAGAATGTATTTTCAACTGTTAGCAGCTCCCAAGTCCTTATCCATGGACAACTTTATAGTGCAGACTCCAATGGTCCTCTTCGCTATGCAGCACAATATGCTGGACTTGAGGCTTCCTCTCTATTTCCCAGAGTTTTTAAAGCTCCTTATGATCAGGACTTGCAATCATGCGTCAATATGACAATCATCAATAGGGATACGAATTACAATCAATTTATATCAGCCTATGCTCAAAAAAGAAAATATAATCTTACCAAAGATGTTAACGGAAACTATGCAGGTTGTAAAGACCCTAATGGAAATCCAACTTCTTGCTACTATGGGCAAGCCGTAGATGGTGATTTGAGTCAGAGCGTTCTCGGATCTCTCTTGAAAACTAAAGACACTCTAATGAATGAAACTGATAGAATGTGGTTCATTATTGGTGATACAGTGTATGATGCAACAGAGTATGTGAAAACGGCAACCGAATTCGATTGGGACAATCCTTTTATAAAACCAGCAGGTGGTCCTCTTGATGTTTATAGCCGTCGATTTATTTTGAACGATGATATCACAGTTTTTCTAATGAACAATTTCTTTACAGATGCAACGGCAAATTTCGTTAATTTGCAAGGTTATGCTGGTGTTCAAAAATGTTTTGATAAATTGTTCTTTTATGGTTACGTTGAACCTCAAAATAGGTTTGCTTGTTGGGTTTTAGATATACCATTTTATAGTATGTCGGTTGTCGTATTATGGGTTCTTTATTTTAGACTGATAACCGCTCTCCTCTGGTACATTATTACTCCAAGAGGCTATAGAAAAGATGCTTATGTCATTTGCTTCATTCCTTGCTACACTGAAGGTCCCTCGATGGCTGTTACTCTGGAAACCTTAGCAACCGCAGACTATCAAGATGAAAAGAAACTACTCATGGTAGTATGTGATGGTAATATTACTGGTAAAGGAAATTCAAAACCAACACCAGAGGTCGCTCTAGACCTTCTAGGATGGAAAGGCGAGGACCCTAAACCTAGAGCTTATTTAGCTTTAGGAAAAGCCGACGCAAAAGTCAATATGGCAAAGGTTTATAGTGGCTTTTACGAATTTCAGGGCCATACAGTTCCCTATATGGTTATTGCAAAAGTGGGTAAGCCAAGCGAGAAAAGCACTCCAAAACCGGGAAATAGAGGAAAGAGAGACTCTCAACTCATTTTGATGAATTTTTACAACAAGCTAACTTATAAAAACAGAAAGATGTTTCCATTAGAATATGAGATTTATTTTCACATTAAAAATATTATTAAAGTAGATCCTCTAGAGTACGAATACTGTTTAATGGTGGATGCAGATACTAAAGTTGACGCTGGAAGTTTAAAACACTTGATTGGACCACTTATTGAAAATCCTATGGTGATTGCTGGTTGCGGAGAAACGAATGTCAGCAACAAATATGCATCTTATACGTCTATGATTCAAATATATGAGTATTGGATCAATCATCATTATGGAAAATGCTTTGAGAGCTTCTTTGGAAAAGTAACTTGTTTACCAGGATGTTTCTGCATTTACAGAATGAGATATCCGAGAGGAGAGCCATTTCTCTGTCATGATAACATTATAAAAGATTACAGTATAAATCGAACCATGACACTCCATACCAAAAATCTACTTCATTTGGGAGAAGATCGTTATTTGACAACTTTAATTTTAAAACATTTTCCAACAAAGAGATTAATATTTTTACCAATGGCAATCTGTTCTACTGATATTCCTGATAAATTTGCAGTTTTAAAATCGCAAAGAAGAAGATGGATTAATTCGACCTTTCACAATCAGTATGTCTTGTTCAACATTCCCCGAATTTGCGGGAGATGGTGCTGTGATATGAAATTGTTAGTTATGTACGAGTTGTCCTCGTTTCTAGTTATGCCTGCCGCAACATTATATTTGTATAGTTTAGTTGTTCGTGGTGCTCTGCAAGGTAATTGCTTTTCATATAGGTGGAGATTATACTATTACGCTAGCTGGTTTAGCTGTATTGTACGGTGTTCACATGGTTATTATTTTTGTGCAAAAGAGACCGTCATATTTACTGTGGCTGTTTGTCTACACCGTGTGCTCTTATCCAATTCATGGTCTTTATCTTCCGGTTTACAGCTTCTGGCACTTTGACGATTTTAGTTGGGGGAATACTAGACAGGTGAGTGCCAAACAAGTGAAGGAAGAAAATGAGAAGGAAAACGAAGAAATTTTGAGAAGATTACCACAAGGAACAATTGCTGATTACCAACAGCAAGATGGCCGTCTTGATGAAGACGAGGAGCAAGATTGGAACGGAATTCTTAAATCAAAGAATCCACAATATAACAGCAATGAAAATTTGAAAGGTACAGGCAAATATAATGGACAATAATATAATAAATTCATGTAGTAACTCTTTGTTCAAAAAACTTGGAAATGCTACATCCTCTTTGGGTTGACAATATGACAGACCTCGATGAATTTGGACAAATGTGGTTCTATCCAGAATTGAGGGCAACTAAAGATCCCATATTTTTTAGCACAGAAAATCCCAAAAGGCTGGCAAATCTTAGTGGTCAAATATTTTGGATAGATGGAATGGTAATCGATGATTCCTACAACGATTTGGACTGTTTTCAATTTGGGTTAAGGTGGAATTATGTCCTAGCTGAGTTTTATTGGTGGGGATTCGCAATTCCAAATGATGATCAAACTTATGCTCCTTCAAAATCTGTTGCTAATCAACAAAATCTCTCTTGCGTCTTTTTATGTCCACCTGGCTATTATATGACTAACATACAAAATATATGGGGTGTCACTTTGTGCAAAAGGTGTGATGAGAGTTGCTTTACATGCATAGGACCAAGTTTTGACGAGTGTAAAAGCTGCAGAGAAAAGTCTGATATTGTTAAAACTAATTGGATAAGATCACCAATAGGAAATGGGACTTGCTCTCCTAATTGTCTCTCTAATCAGTATTATTTAAATGGAAACTGTTATAATTGTGGCAATAATTGCTCCAAATGTAATTCTTTCATATGCTTAGAATGTGCAACTGGTTTTTATCTTAATAATGGCAATTGCCTCGTTTGTCCACCAAATTGTGATTTATGCAATGTTAGTGGCTGTTTAAAGTGCAGCAATTCATATTTCATTAACACCATAGTCTACACTATGAGTCCAATTACTATTCAAATGGGATATGAAGGTTCCTCTTTAACACCATTTTCGGAGACAATATACTCTTGTTATTCCAATGGAGAATCTCCACAAGCTTCTTCAAAAGATGTCACACTGATCACTACTTCCACACAAACCATCACATCTATAGCTTATAGCTTTGTGAATACCACTATATACTCAAAAGACACATTTTATCTTTCAGATTCTGCTACATTTATCAATTCTAATAGTACCACCATAACAGTTCAAGAAAATTCTACCGAACCCTGCCATTGGACTAGCAAAACTTTAACAAATTATATCGAAGACCGAACTACTGTTTCTCATTTAATTGATGAACAGCAAGCAACACAATTAAACAACGTTTCTCATGTCCATCATTACCACTATATCAGTCAATTGGATTTATTAAATATTTACCATCTCTGTAGTGATGATAATGCCACTTCTTATCTGACTAATGCAAATAGTCTACAGGATACGGCAAGTAATAATACTGCACATGTTACAGCCATTCTTAATACTTTGAGCTCTGGCTCCATTTCTACTTCAAATTCGAGGTTGGGTGGTCAATTTTACTCGTCGGATTTGTCTTCAAATTTATTGGAGAATTTGATCCTCACTA
>JADGIG010000225.1:0-12294 GCA_018985235.1 Sanchytrium tribonematis
TCAGCCGCCAATTTGACAATATCTCCAACCTTTTCTCTAGCCTCAGCCACTCTTTTTTGATCAAAAAAACTTCCCATACGATTTATACCCCATGAAGAGCCTGTCAAAGCGTTTCTGAGCGACTCTTTGCCATAATGCTTAAAGGGACAGCCATGGTTATCTGAGCTTCCCGGTTGATTTGCTGTTATAATTTTGGAGCAGCTAAGTGAAGTACTTCCACCATGTTTAAGATGAGCCTTTTGTTCAAGGTGATCTTGCAAACTTGCCATGCAAGGTGGGAACATATGCTTTGACTTTTTAATATCTTCAGCCACCTGCACATTCAATCCACTCGAGAAATCTAAAAGCGCAGTGTTGGTAGTGCTTTCAATGTGACAATTTGAAAACATCTTTAATATTTGATTCATTCTTGGATCATCTTCAAAACAATTGATAACTTTTCGGGACACCTCAATATTTTTAACCAATTCCATTCTAAAAAGCTCTTTTGCAAATTCTACAACCTGTATAGCAGGTACGAATGCAAACCCATTTTCTAACTGGATTTGCCTTTTTGCAACTAGTGATGGAACTTGCTCAAATGCAATTCTATACAAACTTCCCTTGTTTTCATCGTTTATGAGCTCAAAAGATCCACCAGCTCTTAAAAATTTCATTTGTTCTGCATTTGAAGCCTTCCGAAATTTGCTCTCGAAAAATGATAACTCGTGAGAGAGCAACCAATTTGAAGCGTCTTCCGATGACGATAAAGATAGCCTTAATATCAAATGCGATATCAAATCGTCATCGTCCTTTTGAAAGTAATTTTTTTCAATCTCAGAATGCCATTGTTGCATTGGAATATCTAAAGTTTTTTCAGTGGTTGCTAAATCAGACACTTTTTTAAGCAAAAGAGCTCTCTTGGAAATGATCGATATTAAATGGTCCGTATTTGCTAAGTAATCTGGATTTGGGTAGGTATTGTATAAGTTTAAATGAAGCTCGGCAACCATTGTAAGAAAAAATTTATTTTTGTCAAAATTCCAAAGTAAACCTGGCATCGGAAAATCCTAAATAAATAACAATTACCTGCAGACTCCATTAGTTTACCGTTTGAGTCAGTACCTTCGAAAACGACATTGAATTTAATCGGACATATAGGATCAGACGTTTTCCCACTATCTGGGTCTACATTCGGAACACATTTTTCCGCCTTGTAATTGTCGATGCAATTATGATTAGCGTCAACATCAATTTGTGAGCAAGCTCTTATTGGTTTTTGCCAATACATGTTATTTAAGATGCCTTTCTTAAACTTCAATGATATAGTTCTACTGGATTGTACGTAAACATCAGAATTAAATGGCTGGAACCATTTTGTACCGTTAGAGGTGGCCAAATATTGGTTGCAATTTTTTCCACCCGGACACTGAAACACAGCAAGATTAACTATTCCTGTATTTCTTTGTGCCACTGTCCATAAAACAGAGTAAGTATCTACATCTACCAAATGCTGTGAAGTGTATAGCTCAGTTTTATATCTCGGAAGGCCATCGGCACCCAACCCGGCATCAGTATCTTCATAAGTTGCATTATGCTGAATAATTAAAAATATTGTGGAACCTTTACTATACGCAGCTGGATCTCTAGCATTTCTTTGATCGGGCCCAAAAGTTCCTGTGGAATTTCGACAACCACTGCAATAAGTAGTTACTTTGGATGCATTAACTATTCCCAACTGAGCCAAGTCCTGAGTTATATTTGCAGTGGAGTTCTGGACTCCAAAAGTTATTAATGAAGCTGCAGATATTAAAATATTAAAAATCATGACCTGTGGCTTGAATAATTTTTTGTTTTAAACATTTTTGTCTGAAGATGGCTCTTTTCCAAATTACTACGTTGAATTTTGTCCAATATGGTATTGAGATTCAGGTTAATAATTTAATTTCTCCCACTGTAACATGAGTTTTTTAAACAATTATTTCGAAAAAGGTATTAAAAGAGATGAGCAAATAAATGATATGTCTGAAGAAGAATTTTCTAAGCCTGTAGCATTTGCTTTAGAAAAGAGACCAAGAAAATATGATGGAGTCGCATCAGATATTGCAGATTTTGACCCTAATCACTATCGTATTTTTGTTGGGAATCTTGGTGAAGATGTTACCGATATAATGATGGTAGATTTCTTTCAAATATATGATAGCTTTCAAAAGGCCAGAGTCGTTCGCGATAAAAATGGGAGATCCAAAGGATTTGGTTTTGCAACGTTCAAAGAAGGTAAAGATTTTTTGAAAGTCTTGAAGGAAAAAAATAACAAATTTCTGGGGAAAAGACCTGTCAAAATCAAGAAATCAAATTGGAAAGCAAAAAAATAATATAATTTAATAACTTTGACATTAACGGTTGCTATTGACCATCCTCCATTTCCTCAAAAAGAAGTTTGGTGAAGTCCGTATCATCGTCAATTGCTTGTGGATTGTCTGAAGCAACAAGAGGTTGATTTGGAGAAGGGTTTTGAGAGCCATATGGCGAGGGATATTGTTGATCAGGCGAAAATGCTGGCATCATAAACATTGGATTCTGCTGCATGGCATATTGCTGTTGTACATAGAGTTGTTGCATCTGCTGTGGAGATATAGGCTGTGTAGCTGCTTGTTGTTGTGGCGAGAGTTGCTGTGGTATCACATCTGTAGAAGGTTGTGGTATCGTCTGCATATACTGCTGATTAGGCTGGGGTTGCTGGTAGTAATATGGGTAATATTGTTGGTATGCCACTGCAGATGCAAAATTGGTATCCAAAAATGGTAGTTGGTCATTTGGCTGTATATTTTGAGCTTCGAGTGATTTCTTCTCAGCCTCGTTAGTAAATTCATCAATTTCGGAACCAGCTTCTTTATTTGATTCTTCCTCTAATTCTGATAAGTCAGGGATAATTAACGAATCGTGATAATCGTCCATTGCTTTTAAAACCATATTTAATCGAGATTTAAGTAGGTCTGCTGTGACGTTCACCGGCATCCAATCTTTATTAAGCTTTACACTATCAATAATATCTGTAGACCACTCAGATATGTGTCTGGCCATGTCACAAAGTCTTCCTTGTAAAACATCATTTGATGGCCTTATCTGGTCGGGTACTGGCCTGGGAATTAGTCTGTGGTTTTCAAATTTCAAAGGTAAAGCTTGCTTATGATCTGCATCATTATTTGGAGAAATTGAGCCGAGTGATGACATTCGATTTGTTTGGTGACGTTCTCCGTTTATCCCTATTTTCTAATGTAAATCGAGGATTTCTTGTAAGTAAACCAAATATTATGGTATTGATACTAAAATACCGGAGGCAAAACAACAGTTGCCTTATGTCAAATTGATTTTACAATTTTGTCGTAAAATTTTGAATGGTAACTTGAAACATTGCAAATTTCATTATGAATAATATTTATGAGAGACTTCGAATATATGAACAATCACCAACTGATCCAAATTGCAACTCTCTGAAGTCATTAATTGAAGAGCAATACTTATTAATTCAACATGAACATCCAGCCTTAAAGAAAAAAATAACGGGAGAATTACAGTCAATTCGAGATCGTATAGCTGTTATATCTAACAAAGAAAAAAATAGGCTCAAATCAGAAAGAGAAGTTCACCAAAGGCAAACTTTATTTCAAGGTGCCGCTGATCATACAGGCATCCAAATGGGTGATTTACAAATGGATTATGCGCATGCTCAAGTGGACGGAATGATTGACCAAGGTAGGAAATTTATAAGTGAAATATCTTCTCAAAACATGGCGCTTAAACGAATGAAGAATAAGGTTCTAACCAGTCTCTCCACTTTGGGAGTTTCTCAATCACTAATTGCCAAGATTAATACACAATTGTCCAGCGACATGGTGGTTTTTTGGCTTCTTGTATTAGTTTTTTTTGGCATAGTACTTCTATTTTACATTTATATCCTTTGACATAAATTAAATAAAATAGAGTTTACTTTTTCAGCATCCAATCAATTACATCGATTTTAGTCACAATTCCACGAATTTCATCTTTATCTGTAATAATCGCTGCAGAGTGCTTGTCAAAAAATTTGATCAATTCTGGTAATTTTGTTGATTCTTCCATATTAACGTAATGCTTAGAGTTGTCAAATTTGAACATGACCTTATCCACAGCAGTGTCTTTTCCAATTTTCCCGCTAGTGAGTTTTGACAAAATGTTTCCAAGTGTAATTAATCCTTTAATTTTCGAACCTAAAACGACTGGTAATTGATCAAAACCGTGACTTTTCATAATTTCAATTGCTTTTCCACAAGAGGTCTAAATTAATCGTAGATACTTCTAACTGAACTGTAATTGGACTTTCCAGTTTTAAGTCTTTCACAGTATAACCCTTATAGGCTTCTAATTCGTCAGGAACTGGCGACACAACCTTTGCATCGCCTTCTAAAAATCCATTTTTCTTCATCCATTCGTCAGACAGATGCTTAGTCAAATAGTTTCTGACAGAATCTGGTAACAAAACCACTACAGTTTTTGTAGAATCTTGATCATAGCCATGATCTCTAATAGCTTTAAATGCATTCGCTAGAGCTGAGCCAGAGCTACCACCACACAGTAAGCCTTCCTCAGCAATAAGTTTTCTGGCATAGTAAAACGATTCTTTATCATTTGACTTGTACCATTTATCAATCAAAGTTCGATCTAATACATCTGGAATAAAGTCGTAACCTATACCTTCGACTTGATATCCTCCTTCTTCCGTATTCAAAGAATTAGGCTCTGCCAAAATGCTACCAACAGGATCTACTCCAATTACAATGACCTTGGAATTTAATTCTTTCAATTTTTTGGAAGTACCACTGATTGTACCACCAGTTCCAGCACCAGCAACAAACATGTCAACTTTTTGACCACTTTGCTCCCATATTTCAGTTGCAGTGTATTTATAATGTGCGTTTGGATTTGAAGGATTTTTGTATTGATCTAAAATTACGCTATCCTTGATTTTCTCGTTTAAGCGTTTCGCAACACTAATGTGTGACTCTGGAGAGTCCCAAGCTGCTTCGGTTGGAGTTCTTATTATTTCAGCTCCTAAAGCCTTGAGAACAGCCACTTTTTCTTGAGACATTTTTTCCGGAAGCGTAATTATACATCTGTAACCTTTGACGGCAGCGCAAAGCGCTATACCAATTCCAGTGTTACCTGAAGTTGGTTCAATAAGCGTACATCCTGGCTTTAGACGGCCTTCCTTTTCAGCCATTAGAACCATTTCCTTGGCAATTCTGTCCTTCACAGACCCGCCTGCATTAAAAAATTCACATTTGGCAAGAACTTTACATTTGATGCCTTCTGCCTGAGGAATACACTTGAGTTCTACTAAGGGAGTGTTACCGATTCTTTCCAAAATTGATTGATTTAATTCCATAAAATCCTTAGTTTCAGCTGAGCAAAATTACTAAAAGGAGAATTGACGAAAGAGACCACACTAGTGAATTTTGTTCTAAATTAAAAGAGGTGAAAATTTAATGTTGGCAGAAGTGATCTATTAATTTTTGTAAAGTTTAAAAAATTATTTAGAAACAAGTTTGGATGGATTTTCACTCCATATGCATAAGAAAGCTGCCTCCAGGGACGCAAAAAACTCAAGTTTATATTGTAGACAAGCAAAAAAGTATTAGAAGATCAGAGTGGCAACCCAACCGAAATCTTGAATTTGCTATAAAAGGAACTATCGCCTCAGACTTGGTCATTGGAGTAGATTATTACTTAGATGGCAGGCTGATGCATGTTAAAAAACAAATGATGAACGTTGTTTTTATTGGGCCAAGAATACCAAATATTTCATTTCCACCGATTCACATATTTTTGCAAAATCACAAAGGCTATTATATGGAATCTGGTCATGAAAAAGTTAAAATTCATAAACAGGAATTTTCAAGAACGTTTGGCAAAACAAACCAAGAAACTTGCGATAGTATACTAAGTTTGAAAATGCAAATAGATCAAATCAGAAAAGAAATTGAAATCATAAAGTTAGTCAAAGATTTAAATGTGCTTGAAAGGATTCAATCTGTGAGGTCTGATGTCGAAAGGCGCAGAACCCAAGTATCTGTATTACAACGCAAAATTATATCTTACAAAACTTATTTGAGAACCAAAGAAGAACATTTTATTAAGCAAAAACTGTGTCTCTCCGAAATGAAAGAATCGCTTCTTGATAGTATTGCTTTGTACAGTCAAAATAGACAAAATCTATTGCAAATTATATCAGATTCTCAAAAAATTCAAATGAGTATAATTCGAGATATCAGTTTTGTTTATCATATTGATATGAGTGAGGGAAAATGCTTTATAAATGGCAGTTTCTTACCAAATAGTGTCTTTATGAATGTTGATTATCGAGAAATTATGATATCTCTTGGCCAGGTTGCTCATCTGATATCTTTGCTGTCGGAATATCTATTTATAGACTTGAAATATCCAATAATATGTCGAGGATCGCATTCATTTATAATGGATCCAATAACTCAATATCCCGAACAATTTAAGTTAGGCAAAATGATTCGATTATGGCACGCACCGGACTCTAGACTCGACTGGTCCGTATATCTTTTGAATAAGGATATTGAGCTTATAATGTTTCTAAGAGGACAAAGGGTTAGAGATTTACGAAAAACTTTGCCAAATTTAAAATTAATTTTGGATGTAGTCCAAGAAAAGCTATTTATGGAAAGTGAAACTGTAACCACTTTGTCTGATAATTACAGCCAATTTAATTTTAATGCAAAATAATAGCTTTAATACAAAATCGACTTTACTTGATCTATGGCTTTTGTAATATGTGCATTGATTTGAGCTTCTTCCATTTGTTTGTTACTAAGTAACGTTTTCTTTTTGAGCTCTAATAGGTATTTCAGATCGTCTTGCTTATATTTGTATGATTCCTTCAATAAATAATCACCGAGGTCATCAAAATGACGATAGGCTCCATAAAAATGTTCAGCTTTCAATAATGACACATCTTGGATATCTCTCAGATGCTGTTCTATTGATATTATATTTTTCCTCATTTTCAATATGCCACTATCATCAATGGTCTTAATGTATTTCAGATTTGATGTGAACAGATTCTCGAATAAAACTTGCAAATCACTAAAAATAAACTCAAAATCATTGGGATGTAAATTCTCTCTGCAGATGTCTTCCAACATACTTAAGGAATGATTTAAAATGTAGACATAGTGATCTGGCTCCGGCTTATTGCCAGTAAATTCGTAGTTTCCTTCACGAAAAATTAAATCCATGTAAAAATAAATTTGTCCTCGAATCTCCATTTTTAATGCGAATAAACAAAATTTTGACAATTTAATCACATCGGCTTTGACACCTTGAAAAGTTCGAAAATTGTCAGCGCTAATTGGTACTTGCTGTGATTGATCGTCTGACAAAATAATCTTGTCTAAATAAGAATCACTTGCAGCAATAGTTTCTTCCATTAAGCTTACCATTGAACCAATGCTAGTCAAATTGGGTTCAATTTTGACATTTTTGGTTGTCATGGTAGACACTTCTGTAAGTAGCCAAGTCAAGCTTGTGTTCAATTTTGCTATGGTAATCAATGCTGAGATATCATTTTGAAGAGAATCTTTAGAGATATCTTTGTGCACATTACTTGATTTTTCCGCTAAAAATAAATCTACACTTGAGGAGTTTTTTTCCAATAATAGATTTAAACATGTCAGAATATTTTCGTGTTGCAAAAACTTGGCAGTACTTTTTTGTGTGATCTGGTACACTTCTAGGTTAATTTAAAATACCATTTAAGAATGTTTTACATCTATCATACACTTTTTTGATCAAATTGAAAAGAATCAGTGAATATTCATTATTGTGAAACGGAAGTAGACTCATTAATGTAGCGAGACTTTTAATAAGTCTCGAAGTACGCTTTGTAATTCTGAGGATGCTATCTTGGTTGTTTTCAAGATGAAATGCATCTGTATCTGCAACAATGTTATCAAGAATATCATTGATTTGAGATTGTACTTGAGGAAAATAATATTGCTGAAAACAGTCGTCTAAAAACATTATAAGATCAGAGTCTTTCAATGGAGTCAGCCTCATTGCAACATCTAGAAAAGAGACTGTATTTGGAAAAATGGAAAGCATATTAAATATATTAGAATTGGCCAGATTGCTACTATTTGAATCCACCTTGACACTGTATGGATCAAAACTAAGCAAGGCATTTGAAGGTGGTTTGAATAAAGTTGAGCTGGGTGAAAAATTAACATGCTTGAGCTTAAACATTAGTGTTCTTGCTTTTTCGTTTTTTAAAGAATCTAGATTTGCAATTGTATTTCCTAAAAGATAATTTTCCATGAAGGCCAGTAATTCTTTTCTAAATATTGCCCAAGAGTCATCAAATATCCTGACTTTTGTAAATTTACGAAGCACTTCTTCTGTGATATATATAAAATGCATGATCCCTACAATTTTGGAAAATAAAAACTGCAGGTAAGAATCAAGAACTTTGATGGCAAGTTCATCAATCGTTAATGTGTCGGGTTGCATAGGTAAAATCTTATAGTTTGAAAATTCTTTCAGTATAAGAGACTTTGCCATTTCCATAATTTCATCCATTTGGGCCTGGATGCTCCTGGTAATACTCTCTATTAACTCATTTGATCGTTCTAGTTCGACAACACTTAAAACTAGTAGATGCAGATATTCCATCACGTCTACGTTTTCATAATTGTCATAGTCTTCAATTAATTTGGGGTTATAATTATTATCTTTAATTGTCTTTAACAATAATGGGTTCATATCGTCAATGATCTTCTCTTTCCTATTTTGGTCTTTCGATGCAAAAGCGTCCTCAAACTGAAGACTTCTAGATGCACATTTTGGATGTTTTAGGAAAATAATATCTTGTAATTCATGAATTGCTTTTTCGATAGTTATGTTCATTTTTCTGACTATGTCTTTTCTTAAATTATCCATTTGGTAAACTTTTTGCAAATCAAAATTTTGGCAATTATGCAGAGCCTTCTTTAAAGTCCTTGCCATTGTTAAAAACTTGCGTTTCTCATTTAGAGATTCGACTGATTCTATTTGAATTTGTATCTTTCTGATTATATCTACTTGACCTAATGTATCTCTAAGATGCAGCGACTTGTTATGTAGGGTCAAGAGATCTTCATTTCTTTCAACTAGTGTTTCTTTGATTTCCATACCTCTTGCATATGCTCTTTTGGATGATTCCATTGAAATACTGACATTTTCAATCAAGCTTGTATAAGTCTCTAGAGACTTTTGAAATTGATCATAACGGTCACTAACTAGTACTTCAAAGGCTTTTTCCGCTTTAAGAATTAAATGTGATAGATTTTGCAAATCTTTTATAGGTCCTTTCTCAAGCATTATAGATAATGCTAATACAACTGGTGAAAAATCCTCTTCAAAAATGTATGGGAAATCGCTCGAAAAATAATCAAATAATTCTTGCGCTTCTTTTGGCCATTTCTTATCTCTTTGTAAATTTGTTTTTGTTTTACTCGTGATGGCGTTAAGATTGTTCGTTGCATCTGCATCAGCAATAAATTCGTCTTCACTATGCTGACTTCTGTTCCTCTTAATCGATGGTTCAGTTTTTGGAATAGATTGTGGTACTGGAGGAACATCTTCCGATTTTACTTCAGGCTCTGACTTTTGAGACGGCCTTCTTCTTGTACTTCTACCAGATGCCTTTCTGTCTCTTCGAACAAGAGTTGGGTCACTGCCATCTACCTCTCGGTCTTGAATTAGATTTTTCGGCAATTCTCTTGCTGGTATGGAAGGACTCACCTCTCCACTTCGATTCATACTTTTGTAAACAATTCCCGTTGGGACCGGGGGCGGTGGATCTTCTTTCCTTCTCATGTTTTCTCTAGATGCATCCCTTGAACTTTTTCTAGACCGAACTGAAGATGCACTTCTATCACGGGCCATTGTACGCTGCTGCGGCGATTCAATACTATCATTAGATCTATTTCTTACATCCCTGGGTCTTGTGCGGGTTTGAACTTCTTCACTGCTCTTTCGCATTAGAGCTGTGGAAAAATCTTCCTTTGGCTCTTCAGTAGCTGGCTCACGAGGTTTAGATGGCCGCCTTCTTTGAGATCTGGAGCTTCCACTGCGTGATCTGGGGCCATCATCAGCAAATTTCTCCCTACTACTTGATTTTGGCGGAGGATCTTCGGGTATTGGAGCCTCAGTTTCCTCAATAACGTCCCCTGAAGTACCCAAATTTTCAGTACTTGGGCCTCCACCGGTCTTCTTTTTGCCCATTGAATACCAATGCTTCTTCTTTTCTTTTTCATCCATATTGTCGGGGGAGAGGCTTGGCGTGGAAGACATATCACTATCCCTATTTTTCTTTTTAAACATTTTCTTCAACTTGTTTTCTTTATCGGGGCTTTGGCTGTCAATACTTTGGGTGTCGTCTTCCTTATCTTTTTTCTTTTTGATTAATCCCATCAGCAAAAAATTGTTTCAAATATTTATTTTGAACACAATTTCTTTAATTTGCACCTTAGATTATTAATACAGTAATTGATCTTTTAGAATTAGGTAGATCAAGAAGGAGCAATAATTCGCCAAGTTGATTCTTTTGAAAAAGTTCAAAGGGGTTCAAACGACAGAAACAAAATGCAACCGAATTTACAATTGAAAATACAATTGCCGTATCATTGGACAGAGGAAACTGCAAAAAAATACTTTCACAGACACTGTCCAACTGCTCATCTTAATTTGGATGGTAAAAGTGGTATTTTAGTATTCAAATGTTATGCAGATATGCTGGATGCAATGAAGTGTGCTTCAATTCCACATCTTGATTCTGCCCCAACTTTGCAATTATACTATGATACCAAATATTTCCTAGTGCACGAGTCTATTTTCAATTCGCATCATCAGCAAGGAACTTTTAAATTTTCATTGTCGAAACAAAAAAGACTTAATGAATGCTTTCTGGTATATAAAACTAATTTAGAAGTATGAATCTGTTGTTTTCCTTGTACATAATTGTCAAGATATTATCAAAAATGGTTTATTAATGTCTCCACTTTCTTCTGGAAACAAATTTGTTTATTCGGCTGATATCCGATTGTTTACTACAGATATACCATTTGATTTTATCAAAAAGCAATTGAAGCAGAGGCTGAGGCAGGACGATGGAATGTTCCCCTATATGGATCCTTTGGGATTGCTTGATATGATTTTTAAAAGTCAAGCGACTTTTTTAGAATTGGATGACGACATAGGGAAATTTATTTATTCTCTCTTCGCATCTCCAAAAGGGCATGCCATCCTGTCTATTAATAACAACTAGTTTATATAATGTTTAATAAAATAATTTTAATATTTGTCGTGTCATTTGTCAAGGGGCAGCTCCGAAATTGCATTGTTAAGATATTGTCTATTCAATTGTGCTACAAATATTGTTGTTGAATCGATGGGTAAATATCAACCAATTACCTTCTGTACATCTCATCAAAAGTAAAATTTACTCGAAACGCCAAGATGGCTGAAGTTCTACCCAAGATACACTACGCTTTTATCATTGATGGAGAAACCTTTGGGCTAACAATAACTGATTCTCCTATCAGAAAATCTAAAGAAAAAATGAATTTAAAAGTGTTTTATGACGCGAAAACTCCAGTTTTCTATATTAATTTTCCTCTAAAAGAATGTTCTAATTACACGAGTACTTATATGGCATTAGATGAAGGCTGTATAGAATTGTATACTTACTTATTTGTAAATGATGAACAGATTTTGGTAATTCATGAAAGAAACAAATACTTAAATCCTCTTGAAAACTTTTGGAATAATGTTCTAAGTTTTGAGGACACCTCTTTACAGAATATTACCGTCATCCATAAGGTTCTTAGCCATCATTACGAAGAACCAATACTTTTGATTGTAAAATTCAACTTGGAACCAAATTGTTTCCCTAAATATCATAGAATTCAGTGAAATCATATAATAAATCACATAAAAATTGCTTTATTATAATTGTACAGAGTCAATCTTTAGCTTTAATCTTATTTACAAATGATTTGAACCAATTTCTATCAGAGTCTTTTGTTAATACCCTTTTGTACCTATCAATGTAAACAATTTGTAAGTTATTAAAAGCACCTCTGCGCTTCTCACGGATAAATTCTACAGCATCCAGATTTGCCATTCCATGTTCAATTAAGGCTATAGCAATTAAAACAGGTGCCCTGCCTAGTCCTGCAACACTAAATAAATTGGAATTACCAATGCACA
>JADGIG010000226.1:0-12276 GCA_018985235.1 Sanchytrium tribonematis
TCTGAATTGTGTATCAAGTCTAAGTTTTTAAAACACCAATCAAATTTCGAATTTTGAGCTGACGTTTTAAGCGCATCGCAAAATTCAGGCATTTCCGTCGTGTATGGTACGACGAATTGAGTATGCAGAGTATACGTCGAAGTGACATTCAAGACTATTCTTTACAGCACTAACGAATGATTTATTATTTAACAGTTGAATCTCAAGTCTGATAATTCACCCATTCCATATAGCACTAAATGACGCCCCTAACACCTCTAATTATACAGGGAGCAACATTTATAAGACATTGGTGTAGCATTCGGAAGACGACAATGGTATTTGCGCTTTATACCAAGATCAAAAGGATGGACACAACTACTATAGAGAGCACGGTGTCAATACTTCAAAGATAACTACAAACGATTGTAAATTTGTAGTGGGGTGACATTTTTACACATCAGGCCATATGCTCGTACTTATTCTACAGCAATCGCAATTAAAAGAATTCAATCCAGTTGTATAATATCTCTGGTTGTATAATATCTCTGTAACTGTATGTAGTAAAGGCAAAGAAAATAACTACATTCTTGAAATGCCATTGGATATTAATAGCGAATTATGTTATTTATGGAAATTCGATAACAGACTTCATCAGGTTTGTGACATTTTTCTTAAAGCAAGGACAGAAAAAAGCTACATTTACCACCTGACTCCATATAAAAAATCGACGTATTTCCTTCCTCTAGCGACCAAATGTTGATGTTTCTTGCATATTTTAGTGTAAATTATTGTGTATCCACTTATTCTGCGATTTTAAGTAGTAGTAAGGATATATAAGCAATTTTAAGATACTTGATAAGGTGATTAGAAAGACAAAGATTGTATCGCGATTAAACCAGACAAAATTGTGACGATTCACAACAATCAAAAAATATTCATGTCTCTATCTGTTCATGAGAAAGATCACCATATGAAATTTGTTTCCAATGTTCGTCTTAACGACATATTTAAAATAAAAGGTGGGATGTTGTTTTTAAGTTCCTCCTCCAAATGTTGCAAGGACTTAATAATGACTCTATTTCTTACTTGTAGAATTCTTTCGACTGCATCTTCCCCAATATCTGGAAGCATCTTCATGGCCGAAGGACTTGCAACGTTTATTAGAAGCCGGTCATTCCTTGATAAAACTTCATTTCTGGCGCAAATAATGGAGGTCATAAACTTTTTAAACCTTGGTCCTTCTACAAAATAGAACTCTAAACCATTTTTGACCAGTTCGTGAAATTTAAGTGGAAAATTTATAAGGTTGCAATTATTGACCAGAGCAATATAAAGTTGTCTATATATTTTGATATAGAAAGTTTTTTCATACCAGGAGACCAATAATTTAATCGGAACCACTGAGTTTTCCAAAGATTTCTCAAGGCTGGATTTGCAAGCAGAAGCGGAATTATAATTCTTAAATTGATAAAAAATCAATATAGGTTCCATGCTTTCAGAGATTAGCAGCTGAACGCAATCAATGCCATCCTGATTGGATGCACACGCAACTATGAATGGTGCATCTTTCTGAATCTCAGCTGTTTTGTAGCCAGCATAATACTTGAGATTTTTAAATCCATTGCGGGATATTTTCAAGTTAGTTTTTAAAAGTGGAATAGGGTCCACAACCAGAATAAAGTCATGTCGTTCAACCTCAACGCAAATGTACTTAGATAATAAAATTGTGTTTCCCAATAAACTTTTATCATTAATTTCAAAAAACAAAAAAGTTTTAAAGCTAATTAATTGAGCCGCTAAATTTTCAAATTCATTACCTGAAGATGAATCAAATGAATCTAAGTAAAGTCTACTGAGGAGCCGCTTGATGTTCAATGGCAGATTCGAGTAGTATTTGGACGAATAATCTACCCAATACATCGGAAATCTGACTAGCATTTCACCATCAATGTCGGAAGGAAACAGGAAAGCTTGTCCACATTTTGTGTATTGGTCCCAAAATGGGTCCAATGCACTAACAGGCCATTCAAGAAACGAATAAGCAACGATCTTATTTAATTCACTAACAGGGATATGGTCTCTCTGTGGGAAGCTAGCCTTGGAAAGTAAAATATCTATTTCTTTGCAAGTCCGAGTCAAATTTTTTTCTTTCTTGATTACATTATACAGTCTTGGTATACCAGAAATATCCTGCAGAACTTTGTAAATTTCTTTTAAATGCTCGGGATCGCTGATCCGGTTTGTCAAATCTTTCATCATGGATGACAATTGTAAAGGTGGAATAGAAAACGAGATGGAAAAATATCTTGATTCTCTAAAAATTTGATTGATTTTTCCGGCTATTGTTCCTGCCGTAATAATGATAAGCAATGACCTGTTTTCTTTCGGACTAAGAATTGCTCCACAGAAATCAACAAATTCGGTTAATCTCCCATGATCTTCGAGTTTTTTAAATTCATCGATGAGCAACAAAACGCATTTGTTTGGATCGGGAAATATTGAAGTCAATCTAAGATTGTCAGTGTCGTAAGCATCAAGTAAATTGCCGCTTTTAACAGTTCCCAAACTTTCCAGACACCTGGCTGCTATGACTTTTTCCATATCGTATTGACCTTCTATTTTACTATATGATTGACTGCTATTGAAACTTATAAAAACTGGATGAATTGATTTGTGCAGATGATTACCCTCAAAATAAATATATCTTATCTCTTTAAGCAACTCTGTTTTGCCAATACCTGTAGCCCCACTACAAACAAATATCGGAAAATCTTCTCTTTTAAAATTTATGTAGTCTATTTCACCTCTGAATCTCTCAATTTGGTTTGAAACTTCTTTCGTTATTTTACTAATGATATCAGCTCTGTCAAGTAATTTGGATCTCGCATTTCTTTCAAGATAATCTTTAGATGGCCACTTCACTATCAATCTCTTCGACTCTATATAAGACTTAATTTTCGAAAAAGGATCATTTTTGAGTAAACTATCTTCCTCCTTTTGTATTGTTGAACCTTCTAATTCTAAGTCCCAAGAGAAAAACTTTTTTTTTAATAGTTCGATCCATCTCTCAAACACTATACTAGTGTTCCATTGTTCATTTAGTAAAATATTGAAATTTATGTTTTTACACACATTTGGAATTTCAACACAAATTGATAAATTGGAACCAATTATTTCAAAATCAATCGAAGCCCTTTTTCCTTTATGCTTGTAATCATTTACTGCAAATGAATATCTAAACATTTTCAAATAGCTTCGTGGGGTATTGTTGGAGGACAAATTTATTAATAAAACAAAAATCCAAGGCATTATATTCGATTTTCATTAAAGAACTTCCTTTAAATACAAATTTACATGGTATCAGAAGTAAGCACTCTATGTAAATAATATTTATCACAACTGAAAAACTGATTTTGCAGCCAAAGAAAGATTAAAATTCATATTTTTACACACATTTGTGAAAGGAAATTGATAAATTGGATCCAACTAACTTTAAATCAACAGCTACAATCTTTCCCTTGCGCTTTAATTCGTTCGCTGCAATTGGATAGCTAAGCATTTTGACACAAATTTTAAGGGGAATAATCAGACACTATTTTCTAACAACTCAGTCAACCTCCGTATTCAGGGCAATATCATTTTACACCTATATACCCTTTTGTAGAATTTGGATTACTGGCATATTTTCGAGAGAGATCGGCAAAATTTAAAATATATCCAGGATGACCAATACAGTACATATCCGTTCCTCTATTTTCGATAACATTCTGATCGCAAAGAACTTGAATTTCATCCACACATCGTTTTGGTGACCAGTTAAGAGTGTTTTCATTTGCTGCATCAATAATCTCTTTCAAATCAGAGTGACTCATTTCTTGAAACTTCCAAGGAAAGTCTTTACAATCGTATTTGGAGACAAATACAGCAATAATAGTCCAAACAAAAGGACTTCAAGCATCCATAGCTTCTGTCAATTTATCATTTTTCAGCACCAAATCACCAGTGGCACCACCGTATTTTAAAAACCGATCAGTCGCATCTTCATTGCTGATTTCTTCTCCATCTACTATTTTGAACAATTCTTTAATTTCATCAATAGTTTGAAGGGTAAGTCAATAACACAAACGATATTTTTTACCATTCAAATCACCATATACTCCATAATAAAGATCGTGTTCCCCTTTTGAATACAGTGAACGTAATACCTGGGAGCTTCCAATAAGCCAGCCAACACAACCAACAATTTCAGATACATGTAACAATTCAACAATAAGACTATTAACACTTGCTAATTCCTCATATCTCGATATACCCGCTTTTTTTATGTAAACCTCTTGATACTCATCAATTATCAAAAGTAGTTTAAAATTTGGAACTTTTTCACTTACTAAAGACAGGAAGTCTGTCATATTATCAGTGCTGATGTTAGCAGGGACTTTTTGAGGAAACTCTTTTTCAATCTCTTTCAAGATTAATGGAATCAAAGTATATTGTTTTTTACGACTAAATCATTCGCATCTAATAAAATCAACACTGCGTCTTTATATACCGATTTAATGGCGTTTTTCAATTCCCTTACAATTGTGGTCTTGCCAGTCATTTTTGATCCCAATAAAACTCTAGAAAGTCTTTTATGATGCAGTGGTGAAATACTATCGTCAAAACTACGTATAATATCTTCTAGTAACTTAAATACTGAATTACTATTTTCTTTTGAAATAAAACAACCTTTATCAATCCCTTTGACAATATTTGTCATTTTCTCTTTATAGTCTTCTTTTCCAACATTGCCAGCCAATTCTAGTGCATGAATATGATTATTGTTATCATTGATGTTTAATTTGCTAAAATCCAAAACCCTAGTAATATCAGGAGTCGGCGTCAATATTCAAGAGTAAAAAAAGCCTCCTTATATTGAACGAGGAAGATATTCTTTATTTGCAATACAAGAAATTAATCTTAACAGTTAAACTAAATTGTTCCATATATTACTATCAGGTCGTTGGCGATTCAAAACCAATATGTTATTTTGTAAATATGAATAAGATGAACCCTTTATTAATTCTAGTACTCTATCTGATGACCAAACGAGGCAGAATTGCTCATATGCATCCTTTTAGGTTTCGTGTAAACTGTAATTGGATTCACAAGAGATCAAGATTTTTTCTAGTCTCGTTTCCAAAGAGCGTGTCCCATATTATTTATTTTTCACATTATTTCACCACACTGGTTTTTTATAGATTCTTACTTTTAACGTATTTATCCAGCTGATTTTTAACTGGTTTTTCAAACTTGTAATGGACAAAGACTGATCCCAAATATATCAGAAATATAACCTTGAATAGATCAGTGTCATTCTCTACTTTCTTCATAAACCCTGCACCAATGGCTATGATGATCACTTGAAGTGCCGGCATGTGGATAAGATACATTGCAAAGCTAATGGTTCCAAAATGATGAAATAATCCAATTAAATATTTACAAATTAAGCTGTTATCTAAAGTGATTATAAAGAATAACCCATAGACCCCTATGTTGTAATAAGAGTATTCATCAAGCAGGACCATTTCATAAAAATGGGTCAATAAATACAAGGTACACGCATCCCAAAATAATTGAAATATTGGTCGATTTGTATGAAAATAGCTAAATGACTTGTAATAGATCACGCCGATAAAAAAAGGATGGCCTAATAAACATGTTGATGATTTGAGTTGAAAATACCCATATGCGCAGTAATAAGCAGCCATTTCGAATATAAATAATGCCCAATAAATTGGAAAAATTCGAATTACAAAATACATAAACAAATTGAGCAGCCATTCTACAGACAAACTCCACGCCGGAGGATTGCATCCGGACGCCCTCACACTACTTAATCTATCAACGCCCCAGTACATGGTAAGACCCCAACAATTTAAAAGTGAATCTGCAGTCATTCTTTCCCACTTGTCTTTGAAATAATGCAGAAAGGTGTAGCTGGTAAAAGTCTTGAATATCACATCACATAGCAGATGCATTGGATAAAATCTGGTGGCTCTACCAATAATCAAACGGGGCAAGTTAGTCGATCTTTTCTCTGTCCAATGTACCTGGCAAATAATATACCCACTTAGTACCATAAACAAAGGCACCATGTCTTTACCATGCTCTCTAATAAACCAATGTAATTTAGATTTTGTAGGAAATGCTTTTAAATATCCTTCATCTACAAATTGCTGTAATTCAGGTAAAACATGGAAAATCACCACGATGATTGCAGCGAACCCGCGTAATGCATCTAAATGGTGAGATCTTGCAGAACGTGATCCAGAGGTCCATAAATAGTCTTTAATGGTACGGAATTTCCAAGTTGAAGTTTTACTTTTGGTTTTAAACATTTCACGCTCATTGTCGATCTTCTCATGCTCTTTGATATGGGCTGTCGGAAGTAAGGTGTATCGATATGGAAGATATTTGCTTGCCATATCAACAATAATTTGAACATATCCATAGTCTTTTAAACACCAGAAGAGCTTGCTCATTGTTAGAATAATTTGTAAGTACATAGGAAATTCGAAGTATTGGTAAAATGTGACTGAAATCAACAGCATCATCACCAAGTCATAAACAAATTCAATGCGAGAAAAATTAAATGGATATAAAATCTTCATGACCTAATTATTACACGCGGATACGTTTCGTTGAATCCCTGAAAGTTGTCCGTCCAATCAATGTGAACCAGGAGACTGGACGTAATTCCATGTTAAATAAAATTTGATTTTTATAGAATCGAAGAAAGATTAACGATCATTGAAATATTCATCTAGAATTATTATTTGATATTTTAAAAGGATCAACTTAAATCAATATAAAATCCGGATATATGCAGAGAGTTAAGTTTTCTCGTTATACTTATACTGCATGATATCCAATTCAAATTCCTATGACAACATAGACTTTAAATTTGTGATATTAAATAAAGTTTGAGAAGCTAATTGGTAGACTGTTGCAGGTGCGGTATTTAAGTTTAGGATGTCACTTTTAAATGATATTTATCTTAAACAATATAACTCTAAGTTAGATGGCTTTTCATCGATTAATTAAAGAATTAAATGCTTGACTGTACTACACACTTTTATGTAAATTTTTCAATAAATCATGATGAAAATAATGTAACTATTTGACCGAAAATTTACGATTACTTTTCACATGGGAAAATAGATTGAATTTTGGAAAATAGCAAGATTTTGCAAGGTTTCAACGGATTTTCAAATTAAATTTTTTCTTGAAGCATTACTTTTGTTTTAAGGACAGCCATATTGCCATTCAGGTTTGAAATTATAGTTTACGCTTTTAAAATTAGTATTTATTTGAATTCTGAAATTTGTTGAATTTTCGAAACGATACAACCTTTTCCAGCTTTACTTTATCTGATTCGTCGCATCAATTTATTACCGCCTAAACTTGCGCGACTAGATCAATTTATTCAATACGTCATTTAGTACCAACATATCCAATTTTCTACTTTTGATGATATGTTTTATTTCAATAATACCTTCAAACAAAACTATACATTGGGACTTTATGGGTGATCTATTCGGCACCTCATTAATCAATTTCTAAAATTTCCAAGAGTCACATGATTTAGACGTCAAATGTGTAGTTTTTTGGATATAAGCCTGTTTCCCCTTTCATACTCTAATGACCATAAAAAGCAGTAAATATACCAGAATTCTTGATGATGATGATATTACTATTAAAGCAAGTAAATGGAATCAAATGCAACGCATCAAACAAAAGCTCGTTGGTCACGAAAAGTTATATAGAGTTATATATTTGATAATAACAATTTATTTGACCATTCAATTCATGAAATATTCACTTTTCAGCAATCAATCAATAGGAATCATAGTAGCTGGACAACTAATCTGGTATTTATTTGAGTATAAAATTGAATTACCGATTCATAAAATTCTCCCCAAAATACCAAATAAATGGCAGGATAGTAAGTATTACCACAAGGAATCATCAAGATCATATCACCTAGATGGTATTCGCGGTATAGCTTCCATTATTGTTTATAATAATCACGCTTTTAGTGATCAATTCTCCACTGAAAATCACATAAAAAAATCTTCCTATGGTCCTGAATTTCGCAATTTAAGCGTGTGCATGGTTGTAGTATTTGTTTGTCTAAGTGGTTATGTATTAACGCAAGTATATTGGAATGATAAAAGATCAAATAATCTCTACAAGTTGATATTTGGTAGATTGTGTAGATTTTATCCCCTTCATATAGTTACCAGTGTTTTGTATTTTGCTGCATGTGTCTATATTGGCAGATTCATGGATTCCTCATTCACCGATAGAGTGAGTGAATATAATGTCGTTAAATGCTTTTCTCTAACGCATTTATGGGACAAGTACTGGTATCATTATGGAAATAAAATTGACGGAATCGAATGGATGCACACATGCAACATACCTGCCTGGTCTTTATCAACAGAATTGCTTCTTAATTTGTTTATGTTTGTATGTATTAGATATATACCTGTATTTCTCAATATATTTTTATTTGTAGTCGCTAGCCAGATTGGAATCGTTGCTATTCAAGATGGCTCGTTGCTATATGAATATTTTTATCATTTTTTTGTGGCCGTTTTGGCGACAAAGATTTTTGGATGGATTAAAGTATCATTTATCCCTTTTCGATTAATATTTGATGTGGTTTGCGTGTATCAATTATCTCAAATCAAACACGCGTTTGAAATAGGTGGTGTATATAATCCACTTCTTGTTGCGACACATGTCAATGTCACTCACTATTTTGTCGTATTAATGATATTATTGCAGCATTCTTATTTTATAGGAAAATTTGTAGGAAATCCACTATTTAGGTATCTGGGACGAATCAGTTTCAGTCTGTACTTGATTCATTTTCCATTGCTGCTATTATTGAGCATTTGGCACCAAGGAATTCAATTTGTAGATAATGATGAGCAACATGTCTATATTATGCTTTTTGTAATTTTTATATCCGATTTAACTAATAGATTTGTAGAAGAACCACTAACAAAGAATTTCAATGAGAAATTTGGAATTTACAGTGAAAAATTAAAGCCCGTTTTACCAAAAGATAAAAGGGACGTGTAAAATAAATACTTGTATGTAATTAATTATAAAGTCAATACTAGCGGAACTTCTTGGGCAGAATAGGTGTACTCTACTCTCCCCAATCTCTTTAATTGAAAATAAACAGCTAAACAATGTCGCCCAGTTAGCCAGCCAATCAAAGCTAATCTTCCAGCCCACAGATCGCCCTGTACTGAAAGGCATCTATTCCATCAAGAATTTTCGAAATAATGTGTAAATACGTGACACCATATAGGATTAGTATATTGGAAGTGGTATTCAATTTGGATCCTCTATTGGCCTTGTTTTCATCCCACATGTTTCGCAATTATTCATTTATCTGTATATCAAAATCCTCAATGGTATTGGCGTTAAGTGGGATATAACCATTTACTTTTTCACCAAAGGATATATAGATTTAAGCGATTTTATGTAAAAAGAGAGTGTTCTCAAATCCGATTGCATTTAAAAAATGCATTTTTTGAGCAGATTCTGTATGGAAATCCTAGATTTATGTTATAATTGATGTTCATTTGAATAAGTCTTGTTTAAATAATTTATTGATTGCTTCTTTTTGAATTGACTCTAATTTATCCAAATATTTGACATTCCATAAAAGAAGGCAATAGCTTAAAATAAATCCAATCTCTGTGTAACAGGAATGTCATCTAGAACATTCTACATTCCAGTTATAAAGGAATCTTCCCCCAATAAATACCTTTCCCCCTTTACATGGTAGCGAGTGATCTACGTGAAACCGACCCACAGGAACAACACAGAACTTCCACGAACATCTATGAAGAACAATTAGATTTAGAAACAAATTCAAATGGAGAAACTTTGGTTCGAATTCCAAAAACTTCCAATGAAAATGAACCCACTAGTACACCAGTGACAACAATTGATGAAGATCCTACTAATTTAGAAACGATGATGAAAGAATTCAAAGAGATGAAAAAAAGTATTGAACAAATTACTAAGTATCCAAGTCCTGGTCAAATGTAACCACCACCTTGGGTAATATCCAACAGCGTCAACGATATTGTTAAAGACTTTAAAAACAACATTCCCGGATTTGACGAAAAGAGAGATAAAATCGAAGATTGGCTTTCTAAAATGGAAGACAATAATAAGGAACTACTCGGATGGGATCAGGACAGACTCTATAAAGAAGTCAAATTAAGACTGCCATCGTCCCTTTTCAAACACATTCAATATTGTGAAAAGAATTATAAAAGTTTGAAAGACACTTTACTGTTGGAATTGAAACCACCAAGCAATGATATAAAATTCACCAATGAATTTTTTCGCTTGTCTCAGAGACAAATCAATCAATTCAGCAGTACGTGAAAGTGCTCAAAGAATTTCATCAGAAATGCAATTTTGATACAGAGGATCCAAATGAGTGTGTAATTTTCTTTCGAAAATTTTGTTCATCTCTACAAGACTCTAGAATTATGAGACAGATAAAAGCAGAATACTCACAAGATCGATGCAAAAACTTCCGCGATGCGTACGAGTTGGCAATTAACTTAGAATCAGAAGCAACAAATTCTTTCAAGACCAACATTCCTAATAAGCGAAAGTTTACAAATGACAAGAGCTTCTTTTAACCGCAAAAGAAAGCATTTAAAAGTTAAATCCACTGAACGTGCCAACGGCTTAAATCTTAACATTTTAGGCTTTGTACAATGTAATGTTTACTACAGAAATACAACCATAAAACAAAATTTTCATGTCATTAAAAATTTGACAAACGAGATCATCATTGACAGAGACAGCAAGAGACTTCAGAATATGAAGATTGATTTTGAACGAAACTTAATATGGATTAATGGAATTTCAATACGCATGAGTCGTAGCCAAGATGAAGTTGCCATACAAACCGCTGTATAAACTACGTAAGTACTACTAAAAACAGTAAATTGGAGAAATTTTGAATACAAGAAATATATAAGGATATGAAAAATGATATACGCAGATGAAAACGGTGAGAATACTATTAATGAGCTAGTATAAATCGTGAATTGTCAAAAAAAGATCAAAGCACTTTATTTAATATAGCGAACAAATATACATTACTTTTCAGAATGGAGTCTAAACAAGTGTTAAAACCAGACATCACATTCGGACAGAATGTGAACCGATTAGATCCGGAATCCCTAGACTTAGTACTAGAGAATGTGAAATAGTGAGAGAGGAATGTGATAATATGTTTCAAAATGACGTTATTGAGCCGTCTAATTCGGATTGGAGATCCGCAGTGGTTTTAATGCCAAAACCAAATGGATCTGTTCGATTTTGTGTAAACTATAAGCAATTAAACAAACAGACGAAGTTTGACGCGTATCCGTTACCGAATTTACATTCTCTACTAGACAAATTAAATGGATCCAAATATTTTATTTCTTTAGATCTGAAATCGGGATATTGGCAAATTAATTTAGCAGATCCCGACAAAGAAAAAACGGCCTTTGTGACACCATTCGGGCTTTATCAATTCAAAGTAATGCCATTTGGATTATCAACCGCTCCGGCTACATTTCAAAGACTAATGAATGAAATATTTGACAAAATGATAGGTAAAGACTTATTAGTATAACTAGATGATTTATTGATTTTTGCAAAATCTATGGAAGAATTAATAGAAAAGTTTGAAAGGGTTCTAATTTAACTTGAATCCCACGGTTTAACTTTGAGTGCAAAGAAATGTAAAATTGGAATGACAGAGATCGATTTTCTGGGATTCAAAGTGTCCGGAAAGGGAATACAAGCTTCAAACCAGAAAATAGAGGCGACCAAAAAGTTACAAACACCAAAATCAGTTACTCAGGTCAGACAATTCCTGGGCCTGACAAGCTTTTATCGTTGCTTTATTCATAGATACGCAACAATAAGTCAGCCACTGTTGGAATTGACTAAAAAGAATGCGATTTTTAGATGGTCCGATGACTGTACAAAAGCCTTCGAAAGTCTAAAGAAGATAATTGTATCAGATCAAGTAACTTTAGCACATCCGAAATTTGATCAGCCATTTTACGTATACACAGATGCAAGTAAATACGGAATCGGAGCCGTATTAGCTCAAGATAAACGACCAGTATGGTTTATATCAAGAGTATTACAGGGTGCTGAGACCAACTATGATGTCAGAGAGAAAGAATGCTTAGCGATTCTATA
>JADGIG010000227.1:0-12207 GCA_018985235.1 Sanchytrium tribonematis
CTCAACCTGACTTTCCAGATTCAGAATCATCCTTAAGCTTAGAACCTATTAGAAATAACAAATTGAGAAGATCTAAGGAACAACACAAAGCCCGTGTTCCTGAAGGAATTATTGCCATGATACAAAAATTTATTGGTACTGAGAATATATGGAATTGTATAAAGAATGGAGGTATTGAAGCATTTCTTCATGAATTGTCCATTGTCAAACCTCCTCAGCAATTTCGAGGGATTTTAGCAGTGGTTGCTGTAGCTTATGTTGAAATGACTCGACTGTTATCCAGTGGAAGAATTGGAGAATTTATCGTGGATGATAGCTCGTCAATTCCTAATTATTATTCCCAAGACCTTAAAGACACGACTTATGCGGAGCTTATGAAAGTAGGTGCATCATCTAAGAAGGTGCATTATAATTATAATGATTACCTGTCATTTATCAATTCTCCTGCAATACTTGGAAAACTAAATTCAGAAGAAGAATTTTTGGAATTTTTATCAGCAGACTTCATATATACTGATGTCACCGCTGGAACAGTAATAGATTGCGCTGTAGTTAAATCTGATATTTTAAACAGAAAGATAGATAGCTACGCAAGGAATTACGTAGTCAAGCGAGTGATCAGTCACCAAAATTCTGGGTTTTTCTCGGCACTTCTCGTTCCCTATGGTGGACAGTCTAATTTAAAGCAGTACAAGCACATTCTCGTCACCCGAGGAACTAGCCTATTAAAATCAAAAAAGGAATCAGAACAGAATGTATGCAACGGTGTCTTTACTCTAGATCTGGACCTTTCAGGTGTGGGAAATAGTTTTTCACAATGGTTGGACTTTCATAATATTTTAGGTGAAACCTTAAAGCCCTATGCAAATGCCCCATTTGTTTTTACTGGCCATTCTTTAGGAGGTGTGATGAGTATGAGAATTCTAAATATTATGCACAACATGTTTAATGGCATCTTTCAACAAAGCTATGTGTTTTCATTTAACAATCCTAAAATAGAAGTACATTCAATGAAGAATGTACTCGAGAATCCAAACAAAGTTGTCGTATTCAAAAGCAATAATGACTTTATTAGCTTTATGCCGGGTCATTTGCCAGATTCCGGATTTTTGACGTTTCAACGAAATTTGGATTCAATTAGAAAGGTATTGGGAATTAAAGTGGATATTGTAAGTAGACATACTCTTGCACCATTGGTAGCACTAGCCATTTCAGATCAAAAGTTTCAAGACTTTACGATTAGAAATGTTCAGCTATTAGATGACGTAAAACAACATTTACAAGAAATAAACACGTAAATTATTTTATTGGTGGTTGAACAGGAACCAAATTTTTTTCAGGTGGTGGGTAAGTTCTGTCACTGTCTAATGGTGAAAGGTCCCCACAGAATACAAAAGGCGTTATTTCTCTAGACTTACATTTTTTGCATATAATAAACGCTTCCAAGCTAGATTGTCTTGAAGATTGCGGTTTTGCAACATTAATTTCCTCAAAAATTTCCTCTAGCTGAGAATATAATAAACCAATATCCCTTCCTCGGAATATTTTTGCAACAAATGTTCCATCATCCTTAAGAAGTTCAACTACCAACTTCACTGCTGACAAAATTAATTGGGACTGTATATATTCATCTAGATCGTGAAGACCAGTAACATCTGGGGCACCATCACAAACAATTAGATCAACCTTTTCATCAAAAAACTCATTAATTTTTGCGAGTGTCGAAGGATGGGTGATGTCACCTTTTAACAAAACTACACCTTTAATTGGGGCCATCGTTTGAAGATCTACTGTCAATATTTTAGATCCCTCGGGTAATTTTTGCGATAGTACCTGACTCCAACTTCCAGGTGCTCCACATAAATCTATGGCAGTTTTTGCTGTAGATAGAAAATTAAATTGGGTGTCTAATTGGAGTAATTTATATGCACTTCGGGCTCTATAGCCCTCTTCTTTCGCGAGCCGATAATATATATCTCTTTTGTCTTTGCTGCTTCTTCCCATTTTCTTTGTGCGTTTTCAATTGAAGGAGAATTTTGTTTTATCATGACTACTCTAGAAGTCAATATGACTTTAAATGTTGAGCGCAATGGAGAGTGGATACCTGGAAAGATTAAAAAAATAGAAAATGATTTGTATTACATTGAATACTTGAAAATCAATCGTCGTTATGATGAATGGGTTAGCTTGGATCGACTAGATGCTTCAACAGCTCAAATGGTGCAAGAAAAGAAGAAAGATCATCATGAGACGTATCCTAAAAATATCAACAAGCTTATTTTTGGTGACTACATACTAGAGCCTTGGTATTTTAGCGCATTTCCAGAAGAAATTTGTGATACAAAGACAGTTTATATTTGTGAATTTTGTCTTAAACCTTTAGATGAGGATCGCTTCATTAGGCACCAAGAGAAATGTCAATTTTTTCACCCACCTGGAAATGAAATATATAAACACGAGGATCTCTCATTTTTTGAATTAGACGGTAGATACCATAAGCAGTATTGTAGATACTTATCTCTAATTAGCAAGTGCTTTTTAGATCACAAAACATTAGCATTTGATGTTGATCCGTTTCTATTTTATTTATTAGTTCAATGGGATGATAATGGTGCACATTTAATTGGATATTTCTCAAAAGAAAAAGATAGCCAGCAACAATATAATCTTGCGTGTATTCTGACTATGCCGCAGCATATGAAAAAAGGTTATGGTCGGCTATTGATTCAATTTTCTTATGAATTGAGCAAAATTGAAAAAAAGATTGGCAGTCCCGAGAAGCCTTTGTCTGATCTAGGTCTTCTCTCTTATATAGATTACTGGTCTGAAACTATAATGGATAAATTGTTTGAAATCTATAGTAAGCCAGAGCTGGGAGAGGCTGCAGAAATCAGTTTAGACCATCTTAGCAGATTAACTAGCATCACAATTGACGATCTGCTCCGAGCCTTCCAAATTATGGGTGCATTAAAATGGCACAATGGGCAGCAAACTATAATCATACCCACTAAAATAAGAGAATTATACGAGAACAAAAAGAAGAAGATGAGAAGAGAAATCGATCCATCATGTATTAAGTGGACACCTCCGAACTATTTGAAAATGGAAAAATATCTTAATTAAGTAAATATAATTTATCTGAACTACGGAGGCAACAAAGTTTTACTTCGACAAATGGACCAGCCGCCCAACACTTTCACTATATCTCAATATGCAAAGAAAGCCGCACAAGACTTGCAAGTAATGTCAGTCGAAGAAAGAAACGAGCTTCTTGATAAATTATATAAAGCATTGATCAACAAAAAGGATGAGATATTAAATGCAAATTTATTGGACATCCAACAAAATAATGAACAATCATTAGAAGCCCGTCTTCTTTTAACAAGTGAAAAATTTGATAGCATGACTCAAGGGATACTGGACATCATCTCATTACCGGATCCTTTTGTCAATCATTGGTGCAAAGAATTAGATGATGGCTTAGTATTATACAAAGTTGCTTGTCCAATCGGTGTCATCCTAGCCATATTTGAGGCCAGACCAGAGGTGGTTATTCAGATTGCGTCCTTATGCATAAAGAGTGGCAATGCGTGCATTCTAAAGGGTGGAAAGGAATCCATTAACACTGTAAAATATTTTCAGGAAATTATTACAAATCTATATCAAAGTGTTAAACCAGTTCAATTTGTGCATTCGAGAGAGTCAATTTCAAGCTTAATTACTATGGAGGAGGTCGATCTAATTATTCCACGAGGAAGCAAATCTTTGGTAAAGCATATTCAGCAAAATTCCACCAGGCCGGTACTAGGACATGCTGACGGTATAAATTCAATTTTCGTAGATGACAGCGCAGATGTCAAAATGGCAATTCATTGCATAATTGACGCTAAGACAGATTATCCAGCAGCATGTAACTCGGTTGAAACTCTATTAATACATCGCAATTGGAACCCGGAAAATACCAGTCTGCTATTTAATGCTTTGGCGGATGCAAAAGTTGAGATTAAAGCGAGTGAGGATGTTTTGAACAAATTTCCTAATTCAAATTTAACATTGGCAATAGAGGCAGATTTCGACACCGAATTCCTGGACTTGAAGATTGCAGTTAAATATGTCAATGATGTGCATGATGCGATTTCTCATATAGGTATCCATGGGTCTAAGCATACCGATTGCATAATCAGCGAGTCAAAAAATAATGCAAATTTATTTCTCAGATCAGTTGACGCTGCTGGAGTGTACTGGAATTGCTCTACCAGGTTTGCCGATGGATTTAGATACGGCTTTGGTGCTGAAGTGGGAGTGTCGACTAATAAAATACACGCGAGGGGACCAGTCGGCCTAGAAGGTCTGTTAATCTACAAATATCTTTTAAAAGGAAACGGCCAAGGTGCTTCTGACTATAAAAAGAAATCCTTTAAACACATAATGCTTGAAAATAAAACTTTTAAATAGAAATCTTATGAATTCAATTTATTTTCCAGTGCTACCAAAACCACCAGAACCTCTCACTGAATCAGGAAGGGTGGCAACTTCTTTTACCTCTGGAGTTCCAATTTTCTCAATCACTAACTGTGCAACTCTATCGCCTTTTTTTACTTCATAATCTTCAGAGTTGAAATTGAAAAGCACAACACCAACTGGTCCACGATAGTCACTGTCAATAACACCTGCGCCAACATCTATAAAATGCTTAGCAGCCAAAGAACTTCTTGGAGCTATTCTACCATAGTAGCCATTTGGGATCGCCATAGAAATATCAGTTGGTACAATTCCTTTTCCTTGAGCTTTCAAAACGGTATCTTTAGCAGCAAAAATGTCATATCCTGCAGCAAATTCCGAGTGTCTCTCAGGCAATTTGGCATTCTCGCTTAATTTTTGCACAAGTAGGGGGTCCATCAGGTTGTTAGAAATAATTTATTGTACCTTTGACTTTCCCACTGGTGTGAGATATCGCACTACCTGTCTTCGAAAAGGAATTAATGGATTCAGAATTCTCACCAATGGCCAATAAATTAATACTGGTGTAAACCAAGAATTAAAACGGTATCTCATTGCAAAGGCAATTTCTTTAGCAGCATATTCACTAGTAACTTTTAAACTATCGCCTTTCATATAGCTAGTCATTTCTGTCTTAATAAATCCTGGTTTAATATTTGTAAACCAAAAACCCTCTGATTCAAGTTCCATCGCTGCACTCTCAAGAAAAATGCTTAAAGCAGCTTTGCTAGCACTATAAGCTCCTTTTTGTGAGCGAGCAATATCAGCTGCTACACTAGTTACAACCACAACATGTGGATCTTTGATGTGAAATTGTTTAGCGTAACTAACAAACACATTTATACATGACATAGGTCCAAGTAAATTTGTCTCCAATACACTCAAATCCTTATCAAACGCTCCTTTACTTCCAACAGCATGCGTACTATTTACACCAGCATTTAATACGATTGTGTCAATGGGACCCGCCAAATGGGTTGCACGCTCAAACAATTCATCATAATGGTCAAATTCAGTCACGTCAAAAGGTACTGCATACGCTTTTACATTGTATTTCGAAACAATCTCTTCTTTGACCGCCCTAAGCTGTTTTTCGTTTCTTGCAGTTAAAATGACATCAAGTCCATTTTTGGCCAATTCTAATGCAACATCTCTTCCAATCCCTTTCGAAGCTCCAGTAACTAAAACAGTCTTTCCTTTGGGTGCAAATGGAAGCAATCTATAAACGTAATACAAAAATTGAATGAATTTGTAAACAATTGATTGCAACATGGAGAACTTAAAATAAAGTTTGATTGATTTAATTTCTTGCTTTTAATGGTATAGAAGTTTTAATATCTACAATCAAATGCAATAAAAGATTAAACATGGTATGTTGTCTACCTCGGAAGTAAAAATAATATCGCTCCCGGGTGGGCTTGAACCACCATCCTTTCGGTTAACAGCCGAACGCGCTAGCCGATTGCGCCACGGAAGCTTGAAACTTTATTAAAATTTTCCTATGAGTCCAGATTTTCTAGACACATTTTTGAGTTGTTGATTGGCTATATTGCGATATTAAAAGTCGAGTCGACTCCTTCAATCATGAACAAATTGTTACACTGGTCGATTGAAAACAAAGGGCAAAGCGATGAAAAAGTAACGAATATTGACCCTAAATGGATTGACATTATATTAGGCAAAACTGACTCTGTACATGTTCAAGAACAATTTGAAGAAATTCAAAATAGTGATATTGATCATCAGCGCCAATTATTAATTGACCTTGAAGACTATGCATGTGATATTGACAAAGCAAACGCTATCAAAGACTGGAAATTTTTGATAAATTTGTTAAACACAAAAGAATTGAAAGATTTAATTTACAGTCTTCTTGGAACCATAATGCAAAATAATCCTGAAGCACAAAAACCTTTTTTAAATTTTATGAAATGGGATATTATATTCGAAGATTTAAAATTGGACAATCAGGTCATCACGGACAAAATTATGTATTGCCTTTCTAGTGTAATGCCAACTAACAATGAAATTATGAAATCATTTGAGGACAATAATGGTTTTCAAAAGGTTGTTGAGTCTGTAATGCGATCAGTCGTAGATTCTAAAAAGCTTATTTATTTTTTAACCAAAAACAAGTCGCAAACGACTAAGATTTTAACTCCAGCCAATATCGAAAAATTAAATAGTTTGCCTAATTCTGCAGCTTTATTGAAAATTGAATAAATCATTTTATGCAACAGAAGGGCATTTTTGAGTAAGAAATTTCTGAATTTCGATTGTATCATTTTTCAGCTTTAAAGTTTTAAAATCGTTTATCTCGAATACCTTTATGGTATTAAGTGTCTGAGTTCCAGTCAATGGTTGAGATTTGTCAGGCAAACTATTCACATCAAGATAACTTAGAAATGCTGTATCAGTGCCTTTCACATAAAATTTAAATTCACAAGTTTCTGAGTCAAACTGTACGCTTGACCATGATATAAGCCCAGTATTTGCTGGAAGTACTTGAGCTAGTTCTACCCTTTCAGAATAACAACTTGAGGTTTGATTGTACAAAATCAAGCCAACAATATTGTGATTAAAATTAGGTACGTCTCGTAATCTGATTTTATTATCAAAATCAATTCCCTTAATATTTAGTTCCGCGTGGTAGTATTTGCTCATAACGAGGGCATTAAATAACATTGTCTTAAAAAAGCCAGTGCTTTAAATAGACTTTAGCGTAATACAGTGAGTCGCAAACATATTTGTATTTAGGTGAGACAATGCACAAGGAATTACAGTGACACTTGTCTTAATTTGCACACATTGGGTACTAAGATAGTCCCTCCTGTCACATCTAAAATTCAATGACACAGACGTTCACTGTTTATCATACCGAATGGTCAACCTATGGAAGAAATTATCAAATTTCAGACCTGCCTATTGATGAAATACCAAATATTAGCTATGCGTTTATAAATGTGGATGAACAAGGAAATCTGAAAATTATGGATCCCTATGCTACACTAGAAAAGAGATTTACTGAAAATGGTGTGTTGCCACTTGATACTTGGAATGAAAACGACAAGCTTCCATATTATGGTAACTTTAATCAACTACGCAAGTTGAAAATGCAACATAAATTTCAATTAACATTGGCTATAGGAGGTTGGACTTTAAGCAAAAATTTCAGCTCTGCGGTAAAGCCTGAAAATGCAAACAATTTTGTAAATTCTCTTTTGCAATTTCTTGAGAAATATACGATATTTGATGGGGTATCGTTTGACTGGGAATATCTAAGTAACGATGGCGTAAATTACGGGAATGGTGGAAACGTCTGCTCTCCTTCAGATGACATCAACTTTGTCAATTTTCTTGAGTTGTTTAAACGTAGCTTGAACAAGCCTTTAATCATTTCATTTTGTTGTACGGCAGATCCACAGAAAATCAAATTTGATGTCCCTCGGATCAATTCCTTAATTGACGAATGGCACATAATGACATACGATTTTCATTCTGGAAATTGGGGCGAAAAGATATGTGCACACCAATCAAATTTATATCCAGTTCCTTATGCTAGATTGTCCATTAAAGAATCCGTTGACTCTTATATAAAGCTCGGAGCAGATGCGTGTAAAATTATGATTGGTGCTGTGGGATATAGTCGAGGATTTTCCAATACTGATGGTCCTGGTAAAGCTGCCAGTGGAGGTTCTCCAGATCGAACTTGGGAAGATGGTGTCGTTGATTACAAAAAGCTTCCTTTGAGTGGCTCCATTGAATATTTTGATGAAGGTGCTGGTGCATCGTATAGTTATGATTCATCAAGAAGAGTGTTCAACAGCTACGACACCCCTCAAAGTATAGAACTAAAATGCAAATTTATCAAAGATATGAATTTGAAAGGCTGCATATTTTGGGAAAGTAGCGGTGATGCTAAAAACGACAGATCTCTTATAACTGCTCTTCACAAATACTTGAAATAAAGTTTTTCATTGAAATAAGAATACCCCAAACCCCACAAATTTTCACGTCCGAACCAAATTCGATTCATTCAAATATCTGCATTAATAAATTTCAAGTATCTATAACATGAAGGGTATATTAACTTGTGGTGTAAGACCATTTTCATCCAAAAAAGAAAAGTTGAGAATAAAGCAAAGATTTCATCCATTACACTTTGAGCGAAACTTGTAGTTACTCATTTTGAAGTAAATTTTGGGTCTTGGTTAAATTGATTGTAACATTGTAGGGGCAGTTTCTCACTCGAAACATCAATGTCTGACAAACCTCTTCCAAAACCCTCAGATTTAATGTCAAAACTGCCAAGTCTCAGTAATACTCTGCAAAATAATAAAGTAAATCAGCAACTGCCACCTGCAGATGGTAGCAATGCTCCACTTCCAAGTTCCTCCAGTTTATTAAGCAATTTACCAAAGCCGCCATCTGTCTCCACACCGAATTCTGCATTACCATCTGCGAGGGCTCTCGGCATTACTTTCCCTTGGCATGAAGAACGTTATAGACAGAATTTGAGCTCCTACAAAAAAGAAACGAAATCCTCAGTACTCCCACCAATGCAAACTCCATCTTCGTTACCATCTCAAAATAGTACTTTTCAGCAATTACCACCTTCTATGCAAAATTCCTCCGCGTTGAATCCGTTAAACCACCAACCAAAAACATTTCAAAATACCCCGTTGCAGGGACTGCGTACCAATAATTTGGGAAAAAGATATCTTGAAGAGCAGCAGGTAATTTTGTTTCACTCAGTTTGTTCCTAGCAAAATTCAAAAGGTTGAAAAAACTCAACCAGCGCATATTCATAAATCGATTCCACCAAGCTCAACCAATCAGCAACAGCAAAAGAAGGTCAATGAAGTCGAAGTCACTAATTCGTCCTTTCTCTGCAGATTTATGGATCTTCCAGGCGTGATTACCCTCCAAAAATTGCCTGGTTGCGTCAAATTAGATGATCAAACAATAAGCTGTACCTCGGTCCAACAGCAAATCGAAATGACACGGCAATTTATTTTAGAATACGATCGCCTCAAAACTGGAAAATATCAGGTAGTTCGATAATAAACTTTTACCTAACCTTAAATCGCTCTCATGAAATTTTTGTACAAAAGTTGTAATGGTAATTTTGCATCTCGAACATAAAGCCGCTTGTCTGTTACATCAAATTGGACTAAATCTAAATTCTTGAGATAGTTAATACAAGGCACAACATGAAGCATAACTGGAAATACTTCTTTAGGAAGAGATTTGATATGATCTAAAGCAGTTTCCTTGTGTTGATGAGCCAAACAGGCAATTTCGTGAACCAAATCAGGAAGATTTGATAAATTTTGTCTAAAAACATCTTCTTGGCTCAACTTGTATTTTTCCAGCAGTGATAAAGGCAAATAACATTTTTTTCGTCTGGAAAAATGTCCAATTCCACGGATTGTATTCAGCAATCCTGTACATTTACCAATGTGAGATATGGCATGATCGGCATTCACATCCTTTGCACCTATTGTTTCCAAAGATAAATATAACAAACTACTAAAAGAGGCTTCACAATAAT
Organism: Sanchytrium tribonematis; assembly: GCA_018985235.1. Classification (NCBI taxonomy): domain Eukaryota; kingdom Fungi; phylum Sanchytriomycota; class Sanchytriomycetes; order Sanchytriales; family Sanchytriaceae; genus Sanchytrium; species Sanchytrium tribonematis. The sequence goes on from JADGIG010000227.1 coordinate 10,055, forward strand.
TCTCTAAGTCCTCCATACTTTCGTACCTTTCAATAGTCTTCGAGGTTATCATACGACTTAACCAAAATCCATTCATATCGGGTGGTAGATTCTTTGTTATATCTGTAGATCTATTGTCTACATCAAGTTTATAAAATTCTGCTTTTCTAATATTGGTCGAACACTCAGCGTTTAAAGCTCTCAAAGCCCAAATATGCGGTTGAACTTTTTTTGGGTAGAATAAAGACACCAAATAGCCTTCATAGTCCAATTGCTTGCAAACATTGCGGACATTCATTGTCCCTTTTGTTTCTCTTTAAAATAAAGACGCAATATTACAGATCCAATTTATTATCATTAATCATTCTCAAAAGGCCGACATGAATTCCCATAATTTGCTTTTGAGCACTCATAAAACTCAGCTGCTTTATTTCGATCATATTCATCGGCTTTCTTCTTGCAATTTCACTTATTTCTTCCTCGGTCAATATCTGGACGTCTTCAACATGATGTTTCTCAGCAAGCCGTTTACAAAGGGCTTTAAGCTCGACTTTCCAGCTGAACTTTTTCTTCTTCTTGCTACCTGAGGTATTCCTATCTGCAGTAGACTTTCGCTTGGCAACTGTTTTCTTTTCGGGAGACTCTTTTTCAGTGGTTTCTAAGATGTGGAAATTAAATTTTATGTTCCTTCCACTTAGAACAGTATAACCTTTATCTCCAACATACAAGTACTTGCTGTTAAAACCTGCTTTCGTCATTTCTGTTTTCTCTCGAAGATATTTTTGATTTACCAGTGAATGAAGAAATCTCATTACATCTGATTTGGTCATGCTTTTAGCCTCATTGTAACCTGGGAGAGTATTGTGACCTTGTTGTAAAACCTTTTTCGTTTTAGATCCTCGTAACAGATCGACTGCATAAAGTAGTGTGTATTTGCCATCTTTATTCAATTCTCCAATCATTTTAATGCTAGCATTAGCCAAATCACTATAGTCTTTCGAGATCATTTGTTGAGACCTCATACAATTATCGCATGTCTTGTTACAATCTTTCGGATCAAATCGCTCATCAAAATATTGCAAAATTTGTTTCCTACGGCAGTCAACTTTATTATCGCAGTATGCCAACATTTGTCTAACGTTATCGATTTGCCTTTGCTTTTGCTCTCGACTGCCGTCTCCACGTTGGATTAATGATTCTAAAGTTTTCGTATCTCCGTAATTGTAGTACATCAATACGTCGCTTAATAGACCATCTCTTCCGGCCCTTCCAGTTTCCTGATAATATCCTTCTACACTACTTGGAAGAGCATGATGAATTACAAATCTGACATCTGCTTTGTCAATGCCCATCCCAAAGGCGACAGTTGCCACTATTATGTGTGTAATTCCCGAGCTCCAATCTGACTGAATACTCATTCTGTCTTTTTTGTTGAGTCCTGCGTGGTAGCAGTTGGCTTTAAGCCCTGCCTCTTGGAGATTCTTTGCCACGTCTTCACACTTACCTCTTGTTTGACAATAAACAATGCCAGATTCATTGGGATATTTCATTTGAATGAAAGATACAATATCTTGGATAAACGATTTTCTATAAACACAACTGTAGACTAAATTGCTTCTATTGAATGATTGCTTAATCATTTTCGTAATTTTCAAATTTAAAGTGCTAATAATATCTTGTCTAACTTGAATGTTAGCAGTTGCAGTTAAAGCCATAATGGGAACACTATAAGTTCGCTTTAACATACCAAGCGCTTTATAATCTGGTCGAAAATCATGCCCCCATTGACTTAAACAATGTGCTTCATCAATTACAAATCTTGATAAATCTCCTCTTCTATGTATCACTGTCAATTGGTTCTGCAATGATTGGCTTTTCATAAGCATTTCAGGTGTAACATACAGTATATTTAGATTTAGGGGAGCTTCGTCAAGTTGGTCCCTTAATTCTCTTTTCTGCTTTGCTCCCATTTCTCCCCAAAATGCACCTACCTTAACTCCTTTGCTTAACAGAGCATTGACTTGATCCATCATCAACGAAAGGAGAGGCGTGATAACAATCGTAATGCCTGAGATAAGAGAGGGAAGTTGAAAACATAATGATTTTCCACCACCTGTGGGCATTAACACAAATGTATCATGCCCTTGTAGGGTATAATTAATAGCTTGTAGCTG